>PVJS01002529.1:0-45000 GCA_004027185.1 Glis glis
CGCAAAAAAAAAAAAAAAAAAGATATAGCATTTCACAATTCAAGGTGCTTAAAATAAGCTTTATTCCATTCCTTCTTCATAACAATTTTGTAAACAAGTGTTCAGGTCAGCATTCTTGCAGTCATAATCTAAAGATCTGACCACATAATTTAGAGAATTTAGAGGAAAGATTTATTTTCTTACGGTTTTGGGCTCAGTCCATGTGAGGCTGGGGACCGTGGATCTCAGGGCATGGTAGCAGGAAGCAGAGAGAGGGAGAGCACATGGGTTATGTTCTCATCACTGAGGCTGGAAACAAAGAGAGAGCAGGGGGAGGAGGAACCATATATAATCTCCAAGGATGCACCCCCCAGGGACCACCTCCTCCAGCCACACCCTACCGCCTACCAGGTACCGCCCAGGTAAATCCATCACAATGGATTTATCCACTTCTGGAATTACAACTCTCATGACTCAATTACATCAGCTCCAAACATTAATAAGCGAGCTCTTTAGGGGACATTTTATATCTAACTATAACAACAAGTGCTATTAATATAAGCAACATTTTACAGTTGCCTGGTTCTGAGTTTACTACTCCTCATTGATGGGGCAGAATAAGTCTCTCACAGTGTGTCAGGGCCTAGTGCCTTCCTCTGGCTTCCTCTACTCTTCTTCAAGTCACATTCTTCACTTTCTAACACCTTCCTCGGTATCACAGACCCTTCCTGCCAGCTGACTCTTTCCTTGCTACTGTGTTAGCTGATATTTCAGCTAGTTACTGATAATAACTTAAGCTATCTTTCCTAGAGCATCCTGTGTTTTCACGGAGAGATCTGAAATGAAGAGTTCCTCTAATATGCAAAGAACTGAGCTTTAATGGTGCAATTGTGAATTGGGCATCATATTCTGGGGTCAGCAAACCCCACACACCACCTAGTTACAAGGAGAGTCTGGTATGGCCAGCAGAGGTGCAGAGAATGTAATGTTAACCTTCCATAAGGCAGAGAAGGTGGAGAGGAAGTACTTTGGGTTTGAGTCTTTCTTTCTCCTGTAGAGTCTGAATCTTCTTTCTATTCTTTGTGAAGGGGCCAGGATTTAGAGGGGTGGTTTCTTTACACATCTGAGCTCGGCTGTACTGATGTCTTTGGCCTTGACTTCCTGCACTCCATCTTCTTAAAGGAATAACTGGAAAGGTGACAGATGACTGGCTCTCATCATCAACATGTGAAAGAGAAGCACTCCCCACTTGCTGCTCCCCCAAAGTAATGTCTAAATGAACATGTGAAAGGCCACCTCCAAATCCCAATGACATCTCTTCCTCCCTCCCACAGAGATGTCCAAAAGAAGAAGAAACTGATTTTATTGTAAAGCTGGTCCTTTATAAATGTGCAACTGTCCTTTGGGTTATAGCAGTTTGATTTCTCCTAGGTTAGGAGCAGAATGTTGATTTATTGGGTTTAAGCATAAAATTCTTAGAATGGGTTGTTAGGTGTGTTTTCCCTCTTTGTTTGTAGGAAATGGCACCCAGTGGTCATAGAAGTAATGGTGAGAATTCCCCTCCCATCATTGCTGGCCCAACCATAGGGAAGGCATGTCAGGGCTGGTCTCTGTCCTTAGCTCCCAAGAATCTCAAAACATGAGTCTCTCCTGAATCTTGCAAGGAGCAAAAAGCCATTTCTATGGATGAAAAACAGGCTTTAAGAATAGAGAGTTCTGGGTCCTATGTGGGGAGAGTATGAAGACTGGTTATCAGTGATCATACTTGCCAGATGCCTCCTTCCCATTCCTAGCCTGGACTCAGTCTAGGAGCTAAGCCAGGTGGTTCCTGTACTTGTAGAGAGAGACCAAACCTTTGGAAGTAACTCTTTCTTCCTGTATCAGTCCATTTTCTGCTGCCAATGATGCAATACCCCAGACTGAGCTCATTTTAATGTAAAAAGCTTTATTTTGACTATGATTCTGGAGGTGCAAGATTGAGGACTGCATTTGGTGGTTCAGATGTCACATGGCAAGGGACATGAGTGTGTGTGAGTGTGTGTGTGTGTGTGTGTGTGTGTGTGTGTGTGTGTGTGTTCTGGTCTCTCTCCCTCTTACAAAGACACCAGGATTCACTCATGAGGCATCCACCCTAATGACCTTATCTAAACTGAATCACTTCCCAAAGGCCCCACCTCTAAACACCATAACTGGATTCAATTTCTACCCTTAATACCCCACAGTGTGGATCAAATTTCAACTCATGAAGCCTTGGGGAACACTCAAACCATATGCAGGCAAGTGAGATACTTTTCTTCCTCCCTAACAGTATTAAAGCATAAAGCAACTCCCCATAGAGGTTTGCAGATGGGATCAATAGTTGGTCTTTTTTCCCTCTTTGCTTGAAATCGGGGTTAATTTTCTAAATCAGACTTCATTCCTTACTCTAAAAGCCCATGTTACTCTATTCCTTCCCTCTCAGCATCATGAGTGAATACTCAGCTCTAGCCCGAGCAGTCTAATTTCCCAGTCAGTGTTTCTACATCTTATGTTCAAAAGTGACCCAGAAGTTGTCAGGCGTGGTGGCACACTCTTGTAATCCTAGCTCCTGGGAGGCTGAGACAGGAGAATAGCAGGTTCAAAGCCAGCCTCAGCAACTTAGTGAGGCCCTCTGCAACTTAGTGAGACCCTGATTCAAAATAAAAAAAGGCTGGGAGTATGGCTCAGAGGTAGAATGCTCCTGGTTTCAATCCCCAGTACCACACACACACACACACACACACACACAGAGAGAGAGAGAGAGAGAGAGAGAGAGACCCAGAAATTGCTGTGTTCCAAATTCAAGTTCTATAGAATTTTAATCCTTCCCTGTTAAAGTTAAAATGTAAAGAACAGTAAAAGGTAATCTAAGGTAAGCCTCATGCATCAGTAATGTTACTCAGAGCTTTGCCATCTGGGGTTTTGGTAAATTAGATTTAGGTTACCTTTTTAAAACTGTGGTTCACCTTCCAAGAGGCCAACTGCTATTGCCTGTCGGTTTTCTTAATTACCTGTCAAGCACAATTCCTCCTCTCTTGGCCTAGAACTGATTACAGTGAGGGAGGTGTAGGCCACAGTGGGTCCAGCCATCATTTATTAACAAAACAAGGTGGCTAAAATCCATGTGGTGTTGCCAGCGGCCAGATTTTAGAAGAAAATATTTTAGGGGCAGTTGCTCTTTCCTTCAGAAAATTGTACAGCTTTAGCAGTTCCTTATTGTCTGGGTCATTCAGAACCCCGATCCCTAAAAATCCCTCTGTCTGTATGATATGCAAAGGCTGGTGAGTCATGGAGCCCAGAAAAGCACAATGGTCCATTATAGCTCGAGGAGACATAGGTGTTAAACAGGATCACAAAAGAAACTCGGTTCTAACTCTCAGCTCAGCCTACATATCCCGGCTGTGAGTCTCCATGGCACATTCCGGTTCTTGGAATAGTGCTTATTTTAGTCTTGTGAGTCAGGGTTTATGTGCATTCATTGAAATGCTATAGGAACAGGTGGCATACGAAAACAGAAAACAAGAGCAGGTGCAGAGAATAGTCAAACATTTTTTTTTTTTTTACTAGCGAATGTGGGAGAAAGAAAGAAGAGAGAGGAGGAAACATGAGCATCTTGGGGGTTTCCTCTGGTTGTTTTGTGGGCAGAGTGACAGCCACAAACACAGGCCCAAATGGGAGCAATAAACCAGTGGGGAGATAAATCAGCGGAATATCCTTCTACTTCCATTTGTCTTTTGCTTTGAGTGGGGGAGTCTCTGTATTTTTCTCCAGGATGGCGCTGGTTTGGGACTCTCTCTCTCCCCTGTTAAATTATTCTAGCCCCCTCCTCAAGAAGATGTGAATCATTCTGCATTGTGTTCTTCTATTCATCTACTCTGAGGAAGAGGAGTAGAGCGGTAATATTTAGGAATTAAGCTCGCGTACAAGCACCCACAGCACTGATGCTATAATTCTTTCTTTTTATTTTTTAATTAATTATTTAATTAATTATTCATTCATTTATTTATTTAATTATTTTGCAGTACTTGGGATCAAACCCAGGGATGCTCTACCACTGAGCTACATTCCCAGCCCTTTTTAATTTTTTTTTTTTTTTTGGAGACAGGTTCTCACTAAGTTGGCCAGGCTGGCCTCAAACTTGTGATCCTCCTGTCTCAGACTCACAAACAGCTGAGATTACAGGTGCGTACCACCACGCCCAGCTGTGCTGTGATTCTGACGAGATTGGCCGTCTGTTCCCTGACCTTCCTCATCGCCTTGCTCATGGTTGACTCTTGCCTTCCTGGCAATGGCCTTCGGAGGCACCTGGAACACCAGCACCAAGCATCCCAAGTCCAGGTTAAGTCCCTGTTTTCCACAAAACCTTCCGATGGAGCCTCCACTGTCAGCCTCCTTTCAGTCCCTGTTGTCCAGATTCCGTATATATTTCTCTTCTGATTCTGTTTTCCACTTAGAATGTAAGCAATTCCAAGTGTTAGATGATAGCTTTATTTTTATTTTTATTTTGGTACTGGGGATTGAACCCAGGGGTGTTCTACCTCCGAGCTACACTCCCAGCACTTTTAAATTTTTGAAGCAGGGTCTCATTAAGTTGCGGAAGCTGGTTTTGAACCTGTAATCCTCCTGTCTCAGACCCCCAAAGTAATGGGATTACAGGTGTGTGCCCCCATGCCTGGCTAGTAAACACCTTTTATCATCCCATGACAGCAAGCACAGCATACCCCGCAGGCTCCTCAATGAGTGCTGGCTGAGGCGAGTCGTAGAGAACAATTAGGGTGAAAAACTTGTTGCTAGAGAAGAGGAGGGAGAAGCAGGGACGTGGGAAGGTGGAGAAACTTGGCTGAAGGTTTTGAAGTGACCATGTGTTTATGAAATGCCTTCACCTGTTTTGAAGCTGAATGGAATGTATATTTCTTTACATGTCTGACAGCTGAAGGGTAAAAATATCCCAGCGGAAACCTCTCTCGGGCGTCCATCTGGTCTTTGACCATTTGGCCTGCTTTCTTCTGGGGCTTAGTTCTCCTGGGAGTAGGCTGGGGGACACTTGTGCCCCTGGAGTCAAAGAGCCCCAGTGGGGGTGGTGTGGAGCCCGTGTCAGTATAGAAAGGTGATTTTCCATGATTGTCCCTCTAGAGGCAAGGGTCAGAGGATCCCTCCACCCCTCCCAGGGATCTGGGGGAACTGAGATGTCTTCCTTGACAATGGTCTGTTTTTGAAAGGAGGAGAGGAAGAAAAATTCAGTCAATATCCAAGAGACACATTGCTCCCCTAGAGAAACAGTGGTCTGAACGTCGTCCTTTGTCCTGGAAGATGTGACTGTGAATCTGAATGCGTCTTATTCCGTGATGAAAACACCCAGGCTAATGCTAGGAGCAATGTCAGAGGATAAAAGGCATTTTCGCTCTGATGAAAAATAAATCTGTTGAACAAAAACTGAGCAGTTACTGAATATAAAATATACAGATGTACGTATTTGTGTACATATATAATTGATATATTACACACACACACACACACACACACACACACACACACCTACAGGAAGTTGATAAGTAGGAGATAAGGAAATGAATCGGCCCATAATTTTGACATCTGTGCTGGGTGACCTGCACTGGGTTATGTGCCCTGAAGGGTGAATATAAAGGGACAGGTGTCCAGATTGTTCTGCCCTTAGAAGTTGCTTTTGATAAAGGAGAGAGACTGAGTAGAACTTCACGGGAACATCTAGTGGTTCTGGGCATGGAAGTTCCTTAAAAGCCGGAGGTGTGACCACTGAGTTCGGGATGCTCACTGGCCCACTAGGACATCAAATGGCACATGGTTTGGGGTGGCTCGCCCTTGCGTTCTGAGGTTGTCAGTGAGTGATCTGAGGAGACTGCGGCTGCTCTCAGGCCATCCCCCAGCCGTGTCTCAGGACACCTCCCTTGTTTATCAGTTGAGTTTCCTCCTTGAGAGTTCTATCAGCTGTGAAAACAAAGTAAGGGTAATGCTAAAGCCCTCTATTTTATTGTTTTTCAGCCTTTAAAGGCTATCCTTCCTGACCAAAGTAAAACACACTTTCTCAAATGCTATTTAATACATACATACGTGTGTGTGTGTGTGTGTGTGTGTGTGTGTGTGTGTGTGTGTGGTGT
The DNA here is from genome assembly GCA_004027185.1 of Glis glis. Lineage (NCBI taxonomy): Eukaryota > Metazoa > Chordata > Mammalia > Rodentia > Gliridae > Glis > Glis glis. The sequence goes on from PVJS01002529.1 coordinate 6,132, forward strand.
TGTGTTACTGGGGTTTTAACCTGGTGTTAGGATTTTTATTTTTTGTCTTGAAACAGGGTCTTGTTAAGTTGCCACCGGTCTTGCTAAGTTGTTGAGGCTGTTGTTGTAAGTTGTTGCTAAGTTGTTGGTCTTGAACCTGTAATCCTCCTGTCTTAGCCTCCCAAGTGCTGGGATTATAGGCCTGCACCACTATGCCTGGCTCTATTTAGTATTTTAAAATAAACAATATGTTGTGACTAAAAAAAAAAAAGCAAGCCAGGCATGGTGGCGCACGCTTGTAATCCCACTACTTGGGAGGCTGAGACAGGAGGATCTCAGGTTTGCAGCCAGCCTCAGGTACTTAGTGAGGCCCTCTGCATCTTAGTGAGACACTGTTTCAAAATAAAAGAATAAAATCAGGCTGGGGGTGTAGATTGGAGGTAGAATGCCCCTGGGTTCCATCTTCAGTACAAAAAAAGGCAAATATTTTATTTCAATCTCTTCATCTCTACTCTGTGTTCTCATTGAGAATCACCACATAGATGCACATAGAATGCTGTATGTGGGGAGGGACTTTATCTTGTTTGCTGCTGTTTCCCCAACTCCTAGAGATACCTGGAGCATCCCGGGGGCTCCTATTTGACCTTTGTCCTGGAGGATGTTGCTATGAATCTGAATTAATCTTGCAACATGATAAAAATATCAAGGGTCAAAATCAATAGGGATGTTTTAAATATAAAAAAGTAGTAGCCATGGGGCCGTGTCTTTGAAAGTCTATTCTAGCCTTTGCAGGTCGGTGTTTTCCAGGTAGGACTCAGAAAGCTGCCCTTAGCAGATGAACTGTGGAGTCCCTCGATTTGCATAGAGTAGGAGGAAGGATAACAATAACAAGTCATCAATGGCCACGCAGCTGTAGGTATGTGGTCGGGAAGCAGGTGAGGACAGTCCGGTTCCTAGAACAGGTTTTTAACAGGTAGGTCCTGGGCCAGCAAGAAGGGGGAACTGTCTACTATGAGGATGGAAATGAAGCAGAGGACAGTGGCTTGAACATGAAACACAATATCCAGCCTCATGCTCAAAGCAGCTCCAAACACTTCTCCTCTCCTTGCATTAGGATCCAAGGTTCTTCCAACTGGTTACGCCTCCAGCCTCCTCTCCCATTCTTCTCTGCTTGGGTTCCAGCCAGGCTCTGTGTGTTGGCTAGGCACACTGATCCACCACCGCCGCCTGCCCTTTGCTTCTGGAGCTCCCTCTGCTCAGAAAGCTTTCCCCAGACACCTGCGCGGCTTTCCATTCACTTTGCTCAGGACTTTCTCAGATGCTACCTTCCCAGAGAGGTCTTCTCTGGGCACCGCACTCCCATCCAAAGCCACCCCCACCTTTTTCTGCCTCTCCTCTCCATCTGCTTAGTTTTTCTTTGTGTTAATTTTCACTCCTAGACTATACATCTATATTTCTTTCTGGATTAGTCAGCTTTTCATCACGGTGACCAAAATATCTGACAAGAACAACTTAGAGGAGGAAAAGTTTATTTTGGCTCATGGTTTCAGAGGCTCAGTCCATGGTTGGCAGGCTCCAAGGCAGAAACATCATGGTGGGAGGGCATGGTGCAGGAAAGCTGCTCAGAACATGGCAGGCAGGAGGCAAAGAGAGAAAGAGAGGAAGAGACCAGGGACAGACAGAGTTCCCCAGTATCCTATCTCCTCTGGCCACACCCCACCTGCCTACAGTTACCATCCAGTAAACCTTTTCGAATGATTAATCCACTAATCCACTGACGAGGGTAGAGCCCGCATGGTGCAATGATTTCACCTCTGACTGTATGTTGCTGCATTGTCAGCACATGAGTTCTTCTGGGAAACATCCAAACCATAATACTCTTTATCTATCTACACATCCACATGCACACAGCCACAAGTCACTGTGTTGTTAGGAGTTGTTGTGTGAACATTACAGAGTGTGCTTACACAAATCCCCATGGCATGGACCACAGTACACATAGGCTTTATGCTCCTAGGCTACAGATCCTTACGGCATGTGACTATTCTGAATACTTTAGGCAATGGTAACACTGTGGGAAGTACTTGTGCATCTAAACATATTTAAGCATAGAAAAGGTACAATCAAATTCTAGATGATAGGAAATTTTCAGCTCCATTATAATCTTCTGAGACCATTGGATATACAGCTCACTGTTGACAAATGTTATGTGGCGCATTACTGTATATACACACACATATTTGTTCATCTGTGGTCTTTTTCCCCAACTTGAATGTGAGCTCCTTGCTATATTGCCAGGTCCTAGTGTTACGAGGTAAGACCACCAGAGAAGACCACTCAGATCCAAGATAATGCCAATAGAAAGCCTTTATTACCAGCAGCTGAGACTACGCTGAATATCAAACCCAAGTGCAGTAGTTTGCCATTTTTTAGGGCTCCTTTTATAGAGCAAAACTACAAAGTCACAAGCTATAAGCGGGGTGAGAAGTATAGATTCTCACAGTAGGTTCCCATAGCAGGTTTCCATAGCTGGGGTGGGAAGCCCCCAGTGGTTCTTTTTAGCATTTGAGCAAGCCAAGCATAACGAACCACAGAAGCAAAAATAAGCTGTTAGCAATAACAATGACACAATAACAGTAACACAGTGTTGTTACCCATTACCCTGCCAACATCCTGGTTTGATTGATTTTTCCAAGGTGAACTTCCCTATTCTAGGGCCAGGTTTGGGGTCACTCTGGATAACAATATGGAGTCACTCTAGCTAACACGTTACTCTAGCTAATTAGCTCTAACTATGCATCATCACACTAGAACACTGCCTGACTCATAGCAGGCTTGTGTTAAGTGTTTGTGGGGCAAATGGCCAAAGCAGATATGGTTTTCAATCCAGGCTTGGCTATTTATTGGTTGTGCTTTCTTGTGAAAATTACTTAATCCTCCTAACCTGATATTTGTTGTCTGCAAACTGAGTTGATTACACCTATCTCTAAATTGTGATAAGGATATTGCCCATATAAGACTCTAGGACAGTGCCTGGCACACGGCAAATGCCTAATGAATGATGGCTATCTCTGCTTTTTAGTTGCTTTGGGGTTCTAAAACACCTGCTCTTTGCTTTTTATTGCTCCGAAGAGTTCTCCAGCCCCAGGATTGTTCTGTGACTTCTTCTTGAGCCAGGAATGCAGGAGATGGTGACCTTTCATTCATAAGGATGATGGACATGCCAGTTTTAGTGAGATGCCCAAAGGACATAAAAATAGCAGCAGCAGCAACAACAACAAACCCAACCCTTGGGTTTTTCTTAAAAATGACATATAATTTGTTTTCTGGGGTAGAAGAGATGTTTGGACCTTCTTCCTTACTGTTTCAGTTACAGCAGAACATGTGAGTGTGTGTTCATGTATGTGTCATGTAAACTCATCTCTAATCATTCCCTGGAGGAGGCTGGTCTGTGATACTTTGTCCTGAGAGCAAAACCCTTCCCAGGTAAATGCCCTCGGAATGTGTATTTGTTGCTGTCTTACTTGATTCTCGGTTGGGTTGGAGGATGGTGACAGTTGAAAAGTATAAAAGAAAAACATCTAAGAATGAAAAAAACTAAATCAATGTTAGTGCACTTTTTCTGGAGAGACAGATAATGCTTGAAATTGTGATTGTAGAGACCTAGTTTATGTAACATACCATTTCTCCATTTTTTAAAGGCTTCTGAAGAAAATCTAATGGATAAGCAAAGTAAAATTTATGGCTCCAAATATTCAAGGATGTGCCAGATAAGATTAATTTTTTCCCTGAAAAAATCATGCAGTGTTGCATAGTTTGTGTTTATTTATGTGAGAGTGTTTATCTTGGGACACTAGGACATCAGTCATAAGAGTTACCACTTTCTTTTAGCATAAAAGATAAAAAGAAAGACTGAGAGTAGTAGTTCTGGGGAAAACAAAGACAAAATAAATTGGGGAATGCTTGCTGGAGAAAACATTATGTTATAAATAATTGATCTCCAAATTTTTTGTTGTTGTTCTTGCGATACTGGATATTAAACTCTGGGATGCTTTGCCACTGAACTACATCCCAGCACTTTTTATTTTTTATTTTGAGACAGGGTCTTACTAAGTTGCCCAAGCTGGCCTTGAACTGATAATCCTCCTGCCTCAGGCTCCTGAGTATCTGGGATTACAGGTGTGCACCACCATCCCAGCCTTATAAAATTTGAAACTAGAAAAATATTATATGTGAATATTCATGTTTTACAAAAAATTTCAGCAAGAAAATTATTTGCTAAAAATGTAGACACAAGAATGAAAAATGACTTTCCGTCCTAGATGATTAAAAACTTTTGTTTATTTTAACTTTTATTCTCATGTTATTTAATCTTCATACTTATTTTTTCTTCTGCTGCCTCCTATCTCCCTAAAGGTAGGATTCTTTGTGTGTGTGTGTGTGGTACTGGAGATTGAACCCAGGGGCATTCTACTTCTTAACTACACTCAAACCCTATTTTATTATTATTTTTTTTTGAAACAGGGTCCCACTAAATTGCTGAGGGCCTAAGTTGCTGAGGCTGGCTTTGAACCTGTGATCCTCCTGTCTTAGTCCTCCTAAGTACTGGGATCACAGGTGTGCGCCACCACACCTGGCTTATCTTTTGCTTATGAAAACAGCATCTACCTGGAGTCCTGGATTGAGATTCAAGTATTCACTAAGCGTCTACGAAGGGTCTGAGGTTTGACATTGACTCCAAGGTCGGCTTGGATGCTGACTAGCTGTGAGACTCTGGCTAAGCCGCTGCTCGTCTTCATGCTTCCGTTATTTGTTTTACAGGAATAAGATTACTGCTGATGAAATTATACATGAAAGAGCATTTGTGCAGCCAAAAAAGAAGTGAAGCTATTGCAGCATATTACTGAAGAGATAATTCTTAATCTTGTATATGCCTTAGAGAAAGAGGTTAAAAGAAAGAATTGCAAATTGGATTCTGTTCTACAACAAAAGGGAAGCTGTCAGGCTAATCCCTGGAGCCCTTGGAAAATAAAAAAGGGGTGTCATGGACCCAGCCCAGTGGCCCCCCAAGCCTGCCTTTGGAGAATGTGTGCCGGATCATTTGCCCTTTCGGCCACCAGCCTAGGTCCTGAGAGTTTCCAGAAAGGAAGGTGTCTTGTCTCAAGTATAAGAATTCTCAAATTTAAATGCCAAATTTTATTCCAGGGTAATCATTATTGTGAAGAATCAAATGTATTCATGGATTAGAAGCATAAGGTAAAATAATAGATAACATTTTCTCATAGTAGAATTGGGATTGAATACAAGCAGACTAGCTCTAGAGCCCCTGTCCTTAAGCACTGTGTTACATAAACAACAGGACTACGCCCCTCTAGAGCAGAGACAGCCTCCCTACCTGCCAAGTCTGGGGGCCTGGTGGACTCTCCTTCTACGCAGAGTATAGCTGATGTGGAGTCTGAAGCTAGGGCCTGGCTGGAGAAATACGCTGCCCTAACCTCTTCAAATCACTTTGGAGGAAGCGCTGGGAAATGACAGTGCGGGGTGGGGGGGCAGGGACTTGGTGTCCCACGTTGGTGTTACTTAAGAAGGAATGACTCTGATATCAAGAAGTATCCTGTGGATGCTTGTGTTCATTTTATTTGATCCATTTCACATTTTTTAGAGTAAAGGGTAGGATTTTGCTTGTAGGGGTTGATTGTTTCCATTGTCAATCATTTGGGGAAAATAATCCAAAATTAGACTTTTGAATTGTCAGGGAAATTTTATTTGGGGGGGAGGATACTGGCAGAGTTGGACCTGGGAGATTTGAGGGCATCCCTTTGACAAACTATCCTGGTAAAAGCACTGTAGAGATTTAAGGATTGGGTTGGGCTACTGAACTCTAAGATCATTTTTTTCTGTTAGCAGTTGTAACTAAATCTGTTTGTACTTTTTTCCTTCCTTAGTCTTGGAGCCTTCAGTAAAGTTTTGCCAAGGGTCATGGTTAGTGTTTCAAACAGCATTCTCACTGCCCTAACCCCAAAAACCTGACCACGAGAGACCAACTTCAGCAAAGAAGCAGCAGAACCTTGTGGAGCCAGTGACTACATACCATCATCAAAAGCATTTGCACTCTTGTCTCCAAGCTCAAATACCTCAAGACTCCCCAGACGGCCCAGCCAGACCATGCAGCAAAATCCTGTGGCTGTGGCTGCAGCTGAACTCATCTTTGCCTGCAGGGACCCTGAGCAGTACCTGTCAAGACCCTGAGTTAACAAACTGTCCCAGCAGGAGACTGCCCTGCATGGCCACAGGAACTTGCATGGCAATGAATAGACCCATGGGGTCTATGAGTTTGCAAATCACCCTGTGGAGGTGGGGGTGAGGGCTATAGTCAGACACAGCAGAAATGTGAATTAGCAGACAGCCCCAGGGACATTTGGGCGGGAGTAACCTAGGGTTGGCAGTTCGCAGCGCCCTTGCAGGGTCTCTAGCGATCACCACAGGATCATCAGCTGTGGAGTCTATGGAGTGAAATAACTCAGTCAACTGAGTTGCAGGCTCAGAAAGCTATAAACTGATGCCCGCTGCATTTGGGCACTACAAGTACCAAGGGCAGAGGTCAAATCATATGATTGCAGCCACCCAAAGCAGCAGTGGTGTCCCTGGAGATAAATAACTGAGCCACCCAAGCCCCAGGCTCAGAATGATACAATCTCTTTCTGCCAGAGTTTGGGCCCTGAAAGCAGAGAGTCCAGAGGCCAGGAGGGGTTCACGAGATCATAGCTACAGGCTGGGAACTCAACAATCTCTCTGCCAGCAGAGTTTCTGCCTGGGATGCATGCATGCCAGTGGCTGACAGTGCTCCATGTGATCATAACCAGCAGATCAGCAGTGGAGTAATTGGGTGCCAGAGGGACTCCAGATAATGGCGGAGAAACCTCAGTGGAGCCAGGGAGGTGGTTTAAGAGAAGGGGAGGGGAGGAGTGAGGATCAATGAAGGAATTACTACCATTAGCTATGTGTACATATGTGAAAATACCAATGTCAAACTCAGTCCCTTGTATGGGGAAGGGGGGGGGACGAGGAGGGAGCCAGGGGAAAGCCCACCAAATGTCATGAGCATGTATGTCACTATCAATATGATTTACATTATGATGTGAGACTATAATGCGCCAATAAAATTGTATTAAAAAACACAAATAATGCTATGTCCATACATGAAGGTGACACTACCAATCTAACGTGTACAGGGAGGGAGGAAGGGGAGCCGCGAGGGATGCTGAAGGAAATACACCAAGTGCTGTGCATATCACTTTGAACCTCACTGTGCTGGATAATTACAGTGCACCAATAAAAGTTTTAAAATAACTAAATGAAAGAAATGTGATGAGGACCTTATGGGGCAATTAGAATGAAAGCTCTCTTTTACTCAGTTAATAACGTGTCCTATGATGTCTTAGGGAACAGAGCATTTTGTTATCATGATGTGAGTGACGTGCTACCATTCTTTTGACACCAATCATTTCAAGTGGAAAGATAAAGAAATTGAATATCTTCAGTGTAGATATGATGAGGTCTTTAAAAGCCAAAAGTTATTAGATTATTTTTTACTCAAAATAAAATAAATCATTGAAGCATCCTACAAATTTTAATTTCTAAACAAGTAAACATCAGCCTCCATAACCCACTAAAGCAAAATAGTTTCTGGAGTCCTTCTTATTCTTCTTATTCAAGTGGAAAAGTCCTGGAGGCTCAAAAGTGAAACAGCCACAGTGAGCCAGACCCAGCCGTGACCCGGCCATGTGACCTCACAAGGAGCCACTGTGAGGGAGTCCCCAGGATCGGCTACATAAGGCCCTCACCACTGCTGGGTTTTTGTCCATTAGTACAGGGAGCTCTTGGTGGTGACCTGTCGGACTCCAAGATAGTTAGTGCTTTTGGTGGATTGTTGGCTTTGGATCTGATTTGTTGATTTGGGCTTTTGACTTTGTTGTTTTTTGTGTGTGTTTGTTTGGGTTTGTTATTTTGCTGTACTTTTGTTTGTTGTTGTTTTTTTTTTAGCTAGCATCATTAGTTGCTATTGTGACTTTCCATGGACAGTGCTAGGAGAGAGAGTAAAAAGGCCAGGCCAGGCCTCACGGCCAGCTCTCCCTGTGAGGATGTCCTCATGGACAATTATATAGTCTTAAGGGACATTTTCAAGGGCAGTTTTGCCCAGGTCAAACTAGCCTACCATATCCTCACTGGAACTGAGGTGGCTCTGAAGTTCTTGCCTTCATAGAGGGACATCTTCCTCGTTCGAAATTGCTATTATGAGGACAGTGGAGCACGCGAATGTGGTCCAGCTGTTTGAGATCATAGACTCAGTCGACCATTGTCTGTGGCACTCCCTGCGACTGTGCCTCCCCCAAGAGGTCAAAGATATGGCCCTGAGGTAGACTTCTGGAGCCTTGGGGTCATCCTTAATTTAGGTTAATAGGCTGCGAGCCATTCCCCGGCATCACCCAGGAGCAGCTGCATGAGAAGGCACTGCAGGGAAGGTACTCCATGCCCCCTCACATCACCATCTAGCCATGAACCGCTTATTGACTGTTTACCCGGATGTGAGGGCCACCACCAACGAAATCCTGGAGCACCCGTGGCTGAGACAGGGTAAGGATTTATCCACTGATGAGATTACAATTCTTGTGACTTAACTATATCAACCCTGATTATTAATAAATGAGCTCCTTAGGGGAAATTCTATAACAGTTAGGTATGGTAACTCTTCTCAGGGACAGAGAAGAGGTGGCCAAAGCCCCATCTCTCTTCCTGTTTTCCTGCTCCTCTGCATGCAGAACAGTTGGCTTTCCACCCAATGCCACACCTTCTTTCAGGGACCTGGAGGCCCCATTATTGAGCTCCAGTCTACTTCTGTTTCCCTTATACCTTGCAGCCTACAGTCTTACATATTACCAAAGATTTTCTTCACAGCAATGCCTGTTGCAATGGAAATGAACAACTCAAAGAGATTTTGTTTTCAAATAGTTTTCCCACACAAATCGTACTTGGAATTGTGTATCTAAACCAGTGTTTTCAAAAGAATATGTAGATTAGCGTGCTGGCAGCTCATCCCCAGGGGATTTGGTGATGACTCTTTTGTTCTTTGGTCATTTGGACTCACCATCCACTGATTGGATACATATTATATGCAGAGTAGGGCTTAGATGCTGGGGCTCCAACAGTGAGCAAGATACTGAAATCCCTGCCCTCACAAAGCGGGAGAGACAGACAGTACACAAGACAAAGAAGTAGAAATATCGTATTCTAAGAAGGAGGGCAGCTTTGGACAATTATGTAGAATGTGCACTGCACAAAGGCTCTGCAGTCTAAGGGAGGCACAGCATCATCAACATCACAGTTTTGTGTATTTATCTCTATGGTGTTCTCACACATGTTCTTGGGAAAGGACATCTTTTTCCAATTTGCACAAAGGAGCTTTACGAGCTGATGGAAGGACTATTAGTAATACATGAGCCTGTTAGGAATCTATTGTAGACATTCAGGTAAAAGATGATGGTGGTTTGAATTAGGAAGATGGCAGTGGGCGGGGCGAGAAGACTGTATTCACATTCTGTATATAATTTGAAAATACACCTGAAGGGACTTGCTACTGACTGAGGTGAGATGTGATAGAAAAAGTACAGTTACAATCGCTACCAAAGTTTCTGACCGAAGCAACTGGAAGAACTGAGATGTCCTTAACGGAAGCAGGGAAGACTTCAGGAGGAGCTGGCTTGAGGGGCAAAGATCAGCAGGTTTGCTCTGGATGTGTGAGGTCGAGGTGTCTAGACATCCATGGGTAGATGTCACATAGCCAGCTGGATAAATGGGTCTGGAGTGCAGAAAGAGGTCCAGGCTCAAGATATAAATTGCATTATTTTCTGAGAGCTACTGTGAGCCATCATTTGCTTCGTAGTGGATGACAATGTTTGCAAATATATAATTTTTATCTAACATTTGTAGCAAGTTCCTCTCTAATATATGCCTTTCAACCTTTTTTTTTTCCCTTTGCAGTATTGGGAATTGAGCCCAGGGCCTTGCACATGGTAGGCAAGCTCTCTACCACTGAGCTACATGCCCAGCCCTTTTAAAATTTTATTTTGCCAGGTGTGATGGTGCACAATTGCAATCTAGTACTTGGGAGACTGAGACAGGTGGATTGCAGGTTCAAGGACAGCCTCCGCAATTTAGCGAGACTCTCAGTAACCTAGTAAGACCCTGTTTCACAAACAAAAAATAAAAGGGTCTGGGGTTGTAGCTTGGAGGTAGAATGTCCCTGAGTTCAATCCCTATTACCACACAAAAACTTTTTTTTTTGAAACAAGGTTTCAGTATGCTGCCCAGGTTGGCCTCAAACCCATAATCCTACTGCCTCAGCCTCTTATGTAGCTAGGATTACAGGTATGCACCACCATGTCTGGCAAATTGAATTTTTGTAACAAAAAATATCCTGTTGGTCTTCATTTTTTATGAATCCAAGTATTCATATATTAGCTGACATTGCTATTCTTTTATTTGCTGTGACAGTTCACCTATATGTCAGATGAATAAAATCATATAGTCTGTGGTCTTTTGGACTAGCTTTTTTCACTTGGCATTATGTTTTCAAGGTTCATTCGTATTGTAGCATTTATCAGTGTTTCACTTTATATTATTACTAAATAATATCCCATTGCATAAATATATCACTTTTGATTAATCTCTTCATTGGTTGATAGACAATTGTGTGATTTCCACTTTTCCCCCCTTATAAATATTCATGTGCAAGTTTTTATGTTGGCATGTGGTTTCATCTCTCCTGGGACTATACCTAGGAGCAGAATTCCTAGGTTATATAATAACTAATTTTAGAGGAACTACTAAACTGTTTTCCAATGTATAAATTGAACTTTTAAAAAGTATTACCTGTACTGCTAGGCATGGTAGCACATGCATGTAATCCCACTACTTGGGAGGCTAAGGAAGGGGGGTTGCAAGTTTGATGCCAGCCTATGCCACATAGTAAGAGCCTGTCTCAAAATAAAAAATAAAAAGGGTTGTGGATGTAGCTCAGTGGTAGAGTTCTTGTCTCATTTGTGAGACCCTGGGTTCAATCCCCCATATCCGCCCCCACGAAGAAGTTAACTATATTATTTCCATTCTTAAAGTTTTTCATTAATTCACACATTTTCCAGGTATTATATTATTTTTTCATGTAAACATACACACACTTTGCAAATTTGTCACCCTAATAATGTTTCAAAAATACTGGAATGATAGCCAGGCATAGTGGTGCATGCCTGTAATCCCAGTACTTGGGAGGCTGAGACAGGAGGATTGCAGGTTCGAGGACAGCCTGAACAATATAGTGAGACCCTGTTTCAGAACAAAAACTAAAAAGGGCTGAGGGTGTAGCTTGGAGTTAGAATGCTCCTGGTTCAATCCTGAGTCTCACACACACATACACACACACACACACACACACACACACATACACATACACACTTGAAATGGCAAAATTTGTCTTTTTCTCAGTCAAATGAATGTTAAAGAACGGTTTCATTTTTCTGAGGCTGCACAAAATTAGCATGGTTTAAAAAGCTTAAATTTTATCTTATTTATTTGCTTTTTGAATAGGTTCAAAATTGTAGAAGTACAATAAGATACATGGTTAATGGTCTCCCTCCCACCTCTGTGCTAGGGACACGGAGTTTCCCTCCCCGGAGGCCAGCGGTGTTATCTATGTCTTGTGTAGTCTTCCAAAGAAGGCATTTTAATGTGATTTTAATTTGAAGAGAATAACTTTTTAAAAAATGAGAACATGGGGAGGTGAGGGCTTTGTTCTAACCTTGGTGGGTTTGGTTAATGAAAGTGAGAACAGCTTAAGCCTGCGTGATGGCTTTATTTCAAGGTTGAATAGCAATAAAGAACTTCCAAGTTTAATAATTGTCTTAAGTCGCTGAAGGGAATAAGCAACACAGTCTACTTCACTTTAACTTTTATTTTTGCCCGAGGATCCCATCCCTGATCCACCACCTTCTGGCTATTGTTTTACTTTGTCCACATTTCTGAGGCAGACAATCTGCTGATTTTATCTTTTCTGACTACATTTCTGCTTCAGATGCCTGACTTTATGGAAATTATCTTTGAAACTCTCAAAGGCTGGCTCCTGTCTGACTCGCGGGATGTTTCCCCTCAGACTTCCTGTCAGCCTTGAGGAGCAAGCGCCTTCCACCTCAGGACTTTGTACTTGTGTGTGTTCCCTTCTGCCCTGAAGGAGGTTTTCTTCTGTTCTTCGGTGACTGGCTCATTCCTATTCTTTAGGTCTCCGGTTAAATGCAGACATTGCTGACCATCTAAAGTTGGCCTCTTCTCCTTTACTCTCCATTGAAATACACAGTCACTTCATTCGGGACTTACTACAGTATTTCTGTACTTACTAGTTCATTGCCTGGAATAGGTTATTCTAGAATAGTCTACAACCTAAAACAAGGCTGAGCAAACTCATAAGCCCCAGCCCTATTATTTTTAAAGAGTCCTAAAATTGAAAAACCATGGTATAGAGACAAGCCTTATTTTTGTATGATCCTGGAGATAAGTATTGCTTTATGTTTTTAAAAGGCTGCTTGAATTTAAAAACTGAAAAGCAAAGAACCTGCTACAGAGATTTTGTGTGGTCTTTAAAAGTTTAAATCTTTACTATATAGCCCTTTACAGGAAAGTTTGCTGATTCCTGGTCTAAAATAATGGTCTCCAAAGAATGGTAAGTGGCTGAATGTTATGGTGCATACCTGTAATCCCAGTATTTGGGAGGCTGAGACAGGAGGATCGCAGGTTCAAGGACAGCCTCAGCAATTTAGCAAGACCCTGTTTCAAAATAAAAAATAAGAAGAGCTGAGGGTGTAGCTTGGAGGTACGATGCCCCTGGGTTCCATCCCTAGACCCATGTCCCCCCAAAAACAGGTGCAGGCATGGTGGTGCACGCCTATAATCACAGTACTTGGGAGGCTGAGACAGTAGGATCAGAGGTTCAAGGACAGCCTCAACAAGTAGCGAGACTCAGCAACCTAGAGACCTTATGTCAAAACAAAAAATAAAAGGAGCTGGGTGTGGTGGCTCACGCTTGTAATCCCAGTACTTGGGAGGCTGAAACTGGAGGATCAGGGTTCCTGGCCGGCCTCAGCTACTTAATGAGGCATTCTGCAACTTAGTGAGACCCTGTTTCAAAATAAAGAATAAAAAATAGGGCTGGGGATGTAGCTTGGATATAGAATGCCCCTGGGCTCAATCCCCAGTACCCCAATAAATAAATAAATAAATAAATAAGTAAATAAATAAATAAATTTAATTAAATAAAAATAAAAAGGGCTAGGGGTGTGGCTCAGAGGTAGAATGCCCCTGAATCCCAAGTACCATGAAAAACAAAACAAAACAAAAGAATGGTATATACATTCCAAGTAGTGTACAAAATAATCTGCTAGAATCTTAATTATTTATTATTTTTGGTTATTTATTGTGTATGTTTTATAAAGTATATAAATTTTAGTACAGAAGTATTGCATATGATTTATAAATTTATACACACACACACACACACACACACACACACACACACATATATATACACACACACACAAATATATATATGAAATGAAGCTCAGAATTTTTTTTGTTTTTGTTTTTTTTTGCTACTGGAGATTGGACCCAGGGATATTCTACCTCCTAGCTACACCCTAGCCCTATTTTATCTTTATTTATATTTTATTATTATATTTATTTACTTATTTATTTTGTGGTACTGGGGATTGAACCCAAGACATTCTACCTTTGAGCTATACCCCCGGCCCTTTTTATTTTTTGTTTTGAAACAGGGTCTTACTAGGTTACTGAGAGTCTTGCTGCATTGCTGAGGCTGTCCTAGAACCTGTGATCTTCTTGTGTCAGTCTCCCAAGTACTGGGATTACAGGCGTGTGCCACCATGTCAGGCTTTATTTTTTATTTTGAAACAGGATCTGACTAATTTGCTGAGGCTTGTTTTGAACCTTTGATCCTCCTGTCTCAGCCTCCAAAGTACTGTGGGATTACAGGTATGTGCCACATGCCCCCAGCACACAGAAATTTTTAATAACAAACTCTATGATAAAAATTGTGGAGGCAACTGGGACTAAAATATAATATTTATGAGGGTATGCATCATCTTCTCCCTTTCTATATTCCCTTTATCTAATACACACTCACTCAATATTATATTTGTAAATAAACTATAGCAACAGATTTATTTATTGGGCATATATGTTTCAGACATTAACTTAGCTCTTGGTATACAGTAGCTTTCTTTTCATACAGAGTCTTGCTATGTTGCCTGGGCTGGCCTTGAACTCCTGGAATCAAGTAACCTTCTGCCTCAGCCTCTAGAGTAGCTGGAGCTATAGGCACGCACCTTTCACTTGGCTAAATAATATCTTTCTTAATGATCACAACTAACCTATAAACTAGGTCCTGTACCCCTATTTTACAAATGAGGTAACTAAAAGCCCAAGAGGTAAAACAACTTCCTGAGGCTCACATTGCTACTACAAGTTGGAAGACAGAATTAGATGCAGGTCTGACTCCAAAGCCAGTGTTTTTTAGCTACTAATGACTTGTCTCTAATTTCATTCCTTTGGTTCTATATGTGTGTCAGGGTACAGTCACATTTTGGAGTCCTGTGTGTCTTGAATGATGAAGCCATATTGGCTTAGAACAGTTACTCAAATTTCCCACAGTAGTAGATGGAAATGAAGAAGGGACACACACACACACAATATGTATATATATATATACATATATATTCAATATAAATATATTGAAGATATACAAGAAGATCACAGGTTCTAGGACAGCCTCAGCAATGCAGCAAGACTCTCAGTAACCTAGTAAGACCCTGTTTCAAAACAAAAAATAAAAGGGCCGGGGGTATAGCTCAGAGGTAGAATGCCTTGGGTTCAATCCCCAGTACCACCAAATAAATAAGTCAATAAATATAATAATAAAATATAAATAAAGATAAAATAGGGCTAGGGTGTATCTCGGAAATATATATATATATATATATATAGTATATGTATATTTTGGTTGTTTGTTTTTTGCAGTACTGGGGATTGAACCCAGAGCCTCTCTACTACTGAGATATATCCCCAGCATCCCCCCCACTTTTTTTTTGATACAGGGTCTAGGGTCTAGCTAAGTTGCTTAGGCTGGTCTGGAACTTGCAATCCTCCTTTCTCAGCCTCCCAAGTAGCTGGGAGATAGGTGTGCACCACTAAGCCTGGAGAGGCACATCTATTTTTAACAGGGCAATTGAACTTCAAGGGTTTGTTGTGAGCTCTTGGAGTCAGAATTAGTATATACATGAATTTATGTATGGTTCTGCATCTTACTAGAAAAAAATCATTGAACTTCAATGAGCTCAATTTCCCAACTATGAAATAGAGCTAATAACAATTATTATTATTATTGCAAAAGTGGTTTCCAAGAATACATGCATGTAAAAGTGATTTGCACACCTACAAAGTATTGGTCTTTCTTCTTTAGTCATATATAACTATGTAGGGGCATACTTAACAAACCACTTGGTTAACTATTTAAAGGAAGCATCATCATTTGGACACAGGAAGGCATCAAACCCCAGATCTAAATGTCACATTCTATTTCTAGGCTTCTTAAAAAAACCCGAGTTCATTTGGTCCTCGTCAAAAGTGCACGTGACTGCTGTCTGCAATGCAGATTTCTAAGGGAACGGTAGCATTTGTCAGCATCTCCTTTACCCATGTGATTGGGATGTGGAAGGGCGCTAAGCTTTTCTTGTCATACCCATCAGCATTAAAATTAGGTTGGAAGTTACTGTTCAGATTTTGCCAGGGCAACTCCTACTTATCAGTCAAGGTTCCTTTTGAAAAAACCATAGCTCTTTGAGTTAATCTTATACTAAATAAAAAATAAAACCCAAAGCACACACCACATTTTAATTTCAAATAATATCATTCATGTATTTAAAATATTGAGCTCCCAAGACCTTACGTTAAATCCAAAATCAAAACTTTCTAAAGGAAATGAATCATGTCACGTCAAATCATTCTCATAGAGTTCTGAAATGTTTTGCCATGGACCCTTTATCCTTCTCTTTCCCTACAAGTACCTGCTGGCTTCTCTTCCACAAGGCCTTTTTTTTTTAGTAGAAATGAGGTCATATTTTTCTCTTAATATCAGCCTTTTGGCTGCTTCCAGTTTTAGAGACTTATTTAAGAATCCCCAATATATGGATTATATTTACCAAAGCTTGTAAATATTTACAGATCTTCCTTTCCTCTAGAAGGTTGTACCAATTACTGCCTGATAGCTCATTTAGCAATTAGGCATGTTCTGCCTTGTGACAAATTTTCTCCTTTGACTTGAGCCATTATTTCAATATTCATTGCTAATTAATTTTATAGGAATCTGTCTTGTTTCTTCCAAATGTATTTCAGGGACTTGAAAAGGCCAGGCCACTTGCTGAATTTTGAATCCACAACAGGGAGTGGAATTCTTGACGATAGCAGGCCCTCTGTTCTATAGCACTTGTATGACCCTGGTTGATTTAGTTACTTTGATGTGCCTTTCTCCTCATCTGTAAATGAGAATGATGATATTACCTTGTGTGGGTTATAAGGACTGTGTGATGGGCCAGACTGCAGCATGTCACAGCGCCAGGGCTGCCATCCACATGGACCATGATGCACGTGGCACCACCTGGTAGGGGGCCTGGTATGCATTAAGCATCCAATACTGGCAGTTATTGCTGTCCCTGCATCTTGTTCACTTGGTTTGTAAAGTCTAATGAAGATGCGCCCAGCAGAGGCAAAACTGAACAACTTGAAAGTTGTTAGCTAGACCCGCACAGAATCTAATCCTCCCAAGGGACAAGTCAACTTTTTATGAAGCTATCACATTTATTGTCCTAGGAAGTTTCCTTTAAATAATCAGTTCTGAGCCAGGCGTGGTGGCGCATGCCTGTAATCCCAGTACTTGGGAGGCTGAGAAAGGAGGATTGCAGGTTCGCAGCCAGCCTCAGATACTTAGTGAGGCCCTCCACAACTTACACCCAAACTTAGTTTCAAAATAAAGAATAAAAAATAGGGCTGGGGGTGTAGCTCAGAGGTGAAATGCTCCTGGGTTCAAACCCCCGTACTGCCAAAAAAAAAAAAAATCAGTTCTACGCCAGGTGTGGTGGTGCACACATGTAAATCCCAGTACTTGGGAGGCTGAGACAGGAGGATCACAGGTTCATGGCCAGCCTCAGCTACTTAGTGAGGCCCTCTTCAAGGACAGCCTCAACAACCTAGCAAGACTCTGTTTCAAAATCACATATAATAAAAAGGACTGGGAGTTTAGCTCGGAGGTAGAATGCCCCTGGGTTCAATCCCTAGTACCAAAACATAAATAATAATAATAATAATAAATAAAACTCAAATCAGTACTACAGATGATTCTTATTTTCTTTTGTGTAACTAACGTGACCAGTGCTTGAGGTGATAGTGTCACGTAGCTGAGTAACAAAGAGCGAGGACAATTTCTCCCCCTCTTACTGCAGATCTTCGTCTAGGAGAACCAATGAGGCTCATCCACTCAACAAGTACTTATTGATCACCAACCTCTGCGATAGGAGCTGAGGATGAATCGATGAATAAAGTGGACCCCTGCCCTCAATCCGTTTACATAGTCTAGTGGTGGGGCGACAAGCAGAGGGTACTATTAGCTAGGTAGTATGGTAAGTGCAATGATGTCTATTATAGACATGAGAATGTTTATCACAACCTGAAATTGTGCTGAATGTTTCAGGCTTGTTAGCTCCTTAATTCTCACAATGCCCCCCTATAAACATATAATGACAAAACAGTATCTTTTTTTTGTGGTACTGGGGATTGAATCCAGGGGCGTTCTACCTCTGAGAGACACCCCCAGCCTTATTTTATTCTTTATTTTGAAACAGGGTCTCACTAAGTTGCAGAGGGCCTCACAAGTTGCTGAGGTTGGCCGTGGACCTGTGATCCTCCTGTCTCAGCCTCCCAAAACAGTATCTTAAGTGCAAACTTTTCTTTCTGGTTGGAACTTCCTGATTCTTCTTGCTAATAGTTTCTTGTAAACTTATGCTTGGTCTTGCTAGTTTTGTTTGTGAGATATGAGAAATAAAGAGAAATCACGCCAGGTGTGGTGGTGCATGCCTGTAATCCCAGAGACTGGGGAGGTTGAAGCAGGAGGATTGCAAGTTCGAGGCTGGCCTGGGCAATTTAGCAAGACTTTGTCTCGAAATGAAAAATAAAAAAGGGTGGGGATATAGCTCAGTGGTAAAGTACTGGGTTCAATCCCCAGTATCAATCAATCAATAGAATAAAAGGAACCTGGTGTGGTGGTGCACGCTTGTAATCCTAGTACTTGGGAGGCTGAGACAGGAGGATTGCAGGTCTGAGGATAGCCTTAGCAATTTAGCGAGGCTCTCAGCAACCTAGTGAGACCCTGTTTTCCAAATAAGAAATAAAATTGATCTGGGGGTGTAGGTTGGTGGTAGAATGCCTCTGGGTTCAATTCTTAGTACCACACACACACACGCACACACACACACACACACACACACACACACAAAGAATAAAAGTAAATCACAATTAAAGCAACTCTAAAGGGACTTTTTAAAATGGAATCAGGAAACCAAGTGTGGTGGTGCACACTTGTAATCTCAGTACTTGGGAGGCTAAGACAGGAGGATCACAGGTTCCAGGACAGCCTCAGCAATTTAATGAGGCCCTCAGCAATTTAGGGAAACCGTTTCAAAATTAAGAATAAAACAGGGCTGGAGGTGTAGCTCAGAGGTAAATGCCCCTTGGTTGGATCCCCAGTGCACTTCCCCCCCAAATCAACTAAATAAAAAATGGAATCAAGAAGCCAGACATGGTGGCGCATGCCTGTAATCCCTGTACTTGGGAGGCTGAGACAGGAGGATAGCAAGTTCAAGGCCAGTCTCAGCAACTTAGCAAGACCCTATTTCAAAATTAAAAAAAAAATAGGGCTGGGGACTAGTTCAGAGGAAGAATGCCCCTGGGTTCAATTCCCAGTTAAAAAAAATGGAATCAAGACGTGATTAAGGAAGTGGGACATATGTGTGTCTCAAGCTGTGTCTGGAACGGGAGCTTCTGTCACCTTTCCCCTTTGACTGCAGGCATCTGGAGCAACCAGGTAATTTCATGTGCCCAGAGACTGAATATGCGTATCAATATGATTTTTCTTGTAAGTGTGTGGCACTGGGGATTGAACCCAGGGGCTACACCCCTAGCTCTTTCTGTTTTTTATTTTGAAACAGGTTCTCACTAAGTTGCTGAGGCTGGACTCGAACCTGCAATTCTCCTGTCTCAGCCTCCCAAGTACTGGGATTACAGGTGTGCGCCACCATGCCCGGCTCAATATGACTTTTGTTTTATGGACATTTTTACTAAGTATATGCATTCTTTTCTGCATCTTCTATCCTCTCGTAGCCCTGTTCTTTCCTAACATTCAGTAGCTCATATAAGCTGCCATTTCCCCTGCCTTCTTCAGAACACTGATCCAGAGATATTTGAACCTGTATCTCCCAAATTGCTGTACCTAAGTCCCCAAATAAAGGTTTTTGTTTATTTGTTTTTACCTTTACATTTTTTTTTTGTGGTACTGGGGGGTAGAACCCAGGGGCATTCCACCTCCAGACTTCACCTCCAGCCCTATTTTATTTTTTTGTTTTGAAACAGGCTCTCACTAGGTTGCTGAGGTTGTCCTCAACCCTGCTATCCTCCTGTCTCAGCCTCCCAAGTACTAGGATTACAATTGCTAAGTTTGAATTCATGGACAGGAAAGGAAGTATTTGAAGCTTTAGAAATCCCTTTTCTAGAGCTGGGTGTGGTCACACACGCCTGTAATCCCAGCTATTTGGGAGGCTGAGGCAGGAGAATCACAAGTTCCAGGCCAGCCTGAGCAATTTCCCACCACCCTGTCTCAAAATGAAAAAACTTTCAAAAAGCTGAGGATGTAGCTCCGTGGTGAAACACTTGCCTAGCATCATGTGCGAGCCCTGATTTTGATCTCCAGTATTGAAAAAAATCCCTTTTCTCTCTAAAATTTACAAGTCTGCAAGGCTACTATGTTTTTGTGGGTTTCAAAATCCTATTCTGGATATCAAAGCTCTCTTTCTTTGCATTTATATAGTAACTCTAATTCTCTTTAAGGCAAATGGGGTCTTCTGGTTGACAGGGAAAATGTCATATGCAAAGAAGTGAGGAAGAAAAGGGAATGAGAACAGGTTTCCACATGTCATCTCTCTCTTACAAAATAAATGGACATACATGGATACGTAGTTACTGACCTTAGGAGTCGATGCAAGTCCTTATCCAAAGATAATATATTTTAATAAGAAATGATTCTTGAACCTGCAAAATATAGATTATTTCTAATTGTGGAATTTCAGGCGTCAATATATTGGGTAAGATTTTTTTGGCTCTCAATTTTTCTACTCCCTTAAAACCATTGAATTAACAATATCGTATATAAGGTTGTTCCTTCGTGTAAATTAGTACATTTTCCATATTAATTACAGCTCCTATAAAACATTAGCAGGCACTCCTTGCTTTTCTACATTTCTACATTTGACTCTCTGAATACCATCTGTATGTATGATTATTGCTCTCTAAGGTAGTAATTATGCAGATGATAAGGATCCAGACTGCTCATAAAGATAATCGCCGATTACATTTAACAGCAAATGCAAAGATGAACTTCCTCCTGTTTGAAAATATTTAATGCCAAATGGTATGAATGAGGAAGAAGATGGCTGTGATGACCAATTTGGACAGTCTCTTGCCTGAGCAGAATAGACATTCACCACTGGGGAAAGAAATGCTTCTGCATTACCTTTATGCATTGCTGGTCTGTCACAAATTGCTCAGGTTCCTAAGCTGAGAACATAACAAAGTATTATCCAAAAAAAAGGTGATTTTGGATCCTGAAACTCACATTGAGTATAAATGCAAATGTGATCCCAGGGTATATTAGTTAGCAAGATGGCTGTCTCGGGGGACACCCTGTACCTGGTGTCCTCCCCTCCCTGCCCACCAGGGCTTTAAAGGTCACATGCTGTGCAGGTGAGGCAGGGCAGAGGATCTGGGAACAGGAAGGGTTAAAAGAGGTCATCTGAGCTGGGCATGGTGGTGCAAGCAAGCTTGTAATCCCAGTACTTGGGAGACTGAGACAGGAGGATCATAGGTTCATATCTAGATTCAGCAACTTAGTGAGGCCCTGTTTCAAAATAAAAGAATAAAATAGGGCTGGGGATATAGCTCAGAAGTGCATCCCCAGTACCACTACCAAAACAAAAACAAAACAAAACACAAAAGAGATCATCTGTATAAAGAACAAAAATAGGGAAGGTTAATAAGATATAAAGGTTAATAAGAGGCAAGAACTAGGGAAATCAAAACAAAACTTCAGCCCTTCTGTGGGCTACATTCTGAAGACGACCTGTATAAACAAGGATGGGGGGAGCACAGAAGACAAGTGGAACCAGGAGATTAGAGCCCACGAGTACATGAGATAAGGATTAAAATAAGGATTGAAACTGGGCAAAAGACTTTGGGTCCCCAAGACCCGATTCTGAGCAGTCATTAAAGAGCAGATGGGCCAGGCGTGGTTGGCACATACCTTTAATACCAGTATTTGAGAGGCTGAGACAGGAGGATCTCCAGTTTGAGAACAGCCTCAGCAATGTAGCCAGACTCTCAGCAACAACCTGGTGAGACCCTGTTTCAAATAAAAAAATAAAATAAATAAAAAGGGCTGGGGGTATAGCTCGGAGGTAGAATGCCCTTAGGTTCAATCCCCAATACCCCCCCAAAAGCAGCTATAAAACCTCAATAATGTATAAAAGCTCACCTTCCAACAGCTTCAACGGTTACTTTCTTTCAGGGACTCCTCCCCCCTGTGTGAGGGGAGCTATTTTTTTGCTTTTTACCTTTCCTTAACTTAAAAAAATCTTTCATATTTCTATACCCTTTATTATTCCTTGGATTTCATTTGTCAAAATCCACTGGACAAGAACCCAATAAGAGGAGACACCCCGTATCACTGGATATTACAGCCTTGAAGGTGTTCTCCTCCCAAGATTGGACTGAGGATGTTAAGGGGGCCGAGATGGAAGTGCATTCTTTCAGGTTCTTTGAAAGTACTCAGTTCTCTCAATCTTCAGTAAAATTTTCTTCCGTTTTGGATGAACAAGAACAAATTTGGGAACCACTTGAAGTGATATAACACAAAGTCCGTGACAGCTGTATCTATGCCTGGAAATTGTATTAGAGAGAGCAAAACTGGGAAATATCTCTCTTCTTCCTGAAATCCAGAATATATATTTGTTTATATGCATTTCTCTCTGCTTCTCTGCTTTCTCTCTTACCTTTTTCTTTTCTTTTTTTTTTTTCTTGTGGTACTGGGGATTGAACCCAGGGGCATTCTATCTCTGAGCTATACCCCCAGCCCTATTTTTTATTCTTTATTTTGAAACAGGGTCTCATTAAGTTGCAGAGGGCCTCACCAACTAGCTAAGGTTGGCTGGGAACTGGTGGTCCTCCTGTCTCAGCCTCCCAAGTACTGGGATTACAAGCGTGCGCCACCACACTGAGCCCCTCTTACTTTTTTCTCTTTATCATTCTTCCTCTCTCCTTTTCTTCATCCCTTCCCCAACACCTGATAACCACATTACAGGATGCAGTGAATACGTTCATACCTTCGGCAGCTCAGAAGTAGCAGATGCGCTGCAGGGTGGGGGAGGAGAGTTATGGCGCACACTGCCTTGTGCTAAGTATACATGGAAAAAGTTCATTGTTATCACAGTTATTACTTGTTATGATGCACCCTAACAGCAGTGCAGACTGTTTTGTCATTGACCTGGTTGGTGATTTAATTTCAATTGGACAGGCAGGACATTTTAGAACTAAAATATCAAGCACTTGATATCAAACTTTTTATCAACCCTATTAACAAACATGATTTAAGCCGGGCGCGGTGGCACACACCTGTAGTCCCAGTACTTGGGAGGCCGAGACAGGAGGATCACAGGTTTGTGGACAGCCTCGGTACGTAGTGAGATTCTCATCAACCTAGCGAGACCCTGTTTCAAAACAAAAATAAAATAGGGCTGGGGGTGTAACTTGGAAGAAGAATGCCTCTGGATTCAAACCCCAATAAATAAATAAATAAATAAATAAATAAATAAATAAATAATAAAATAAAAAATAAAGAAACGGGGAGGGACTGAGAGTGTAGCTAGGAAGTAGAGTGCCCCTGGGTTTAATCCCCAGTGCCACAAAAACAAAAACAAACAAAAAACAACAAAATAATCATGATTTAAAGACATTGTTCACAGGCCTAGAGCAAAAAACTAAAGCAAAAAAAAAAAAAAACTATAATTTTCCCTCTGAAGTGTCCTGAATTTGTTCTATCTTTTCTTTGGTGGAAAATGGTGGTGCTGCGTACAAGTAGATCTGCTGACTGTGAGAGATGTTTCCAGATGCTTTTAGCTATTCACTTAGATCCTTGAGGTCCAAGAATCCGGCAGGCCAGTTGGTGTGAATTGCATTAGAAGACAGGGGAGACAGAGATGGGAGAGGGACATATCTATCTATCATCTATCTATCTAATCTATCTATCATCTATCTATCTATCTATCATCTATCTATCATCATCTATCTAATCTTCTAATCTGTTTATCTGTCTATCTGGATTAAATATAATGCAGGGTTCTGGGAAGGGAAGTATTAAAGGATGACATCATCATTACCTGGGATCAGGCGGTACAGCCTCACCAGTCTATAGCATAATTCCATTCGGGCCAGGTAATCACCATGATGATACCAGCTGCCATTTCTAAAGCACAAAGGGAAATGAGGGCTTGAACAATACTGCAAGGCTGTGAGTTAGGAGACGAGGTGGTGCTGCTGCTATTGGAGCCTTGAGTTGTTCCTGAACTATAATTGTGACATCCACTGGGAACATGGTGTGCTGCCAAATAGCACAGTCTAGGTGCCGGCATTTCAGTTGGCAAAGCTCCCACCTCTGCACAGGCTCTTTGTTCTGCCACACAGGCTCTAGACCGTGACAGTGAAACATTGCTCTGCGTGGCCATTTGTCTGAAAAACAGCTTTAAAACTGTACCAGCTTTATGGTTCAGCAATTGGAACATTTAGGCAAAATCTGAACCTAGACTTTAAGACATCTGCTAGGGGGAAAATGACTTAGCAAAATTAAATTTCAAATTAATATCACTCACCATATGGGAAACAAAAAATTCAGCAAAAGGGAAGGCAAAACTGAAATCCACCTTCAAAGCTGACCCTTGGGCTGAGCGTGCTGGCCCACACTTGTAATTCTAGTACTTGGGAGGCTGAGACAGGAGGATTGCAGATTCAAAGCCAGCCTCAGGAGGCTATCAGCAATTTAGCAAGGCCCTGATTCTAAATAAAAGATAAAATCTGGCTGGGGGTGTGGCCTGGAGGTAGAATGCCCCTAAGTTTAATTCTCAGCACCACACACAAAAAAATCTAACCCTTGTACCCTAGACCAATTTTCATTTCTAATTTATCTGAATAGGGTGGTCAGCAAAAGGTCTTGTTAGGTTTTTTCTTTTCTTGCATATTAAATTTTTATAAATAGAGATGAGCTACTGGTTCCAGTGTTTCCCACAACTAGGTTCAGAGAAACATTGTTTTGTTAGTCTTAGCCTGGAAAAATGAGGTTCTTGTGAGGGGGAGGAAGGAGCCAGCCTTCACAGTGGGTAGGGTGGGAAGAAGGAGCAGGAGGAGTGGTGGGAGGGGTGTGGCCAGGAGCAGAGCAGCCCGATTGGCTAACACCCCAAGCAGGGCCAGGCGGAGTGGGAGGGAAAAACCAGCCAGACCATGAGTTCCTGCAATGGCTCTGCCCGGCCATTTCATTTTGCCCCAGGGAGCTATAAGCTTTCAGAAGCAAATATTTATCCAGCACTTCCTATGTGCAAAACAGAGAGACACAAAGAGAGGCAACAGAGAATAAAAAGAAGGAAAGTATGTAAGTATGTACACAGATGGCAATGGTCACCTACGAGGTCATGTTTGTCACAAGAATGGTACAGACTAAAGTGACTTCCAATGTTTTGGAGCATGAGCCACCTTTTATTGTCCTGTTGGCTTTATTGAGTTCAACTAAATTAAATTTATTAACATACTGATAATTATAATGAATAAAGTTAAACTTCCTATTGAAATGCACATATTTACTTAATAAGCCACTAATGTGGACATAACTTTTATGTGACATGACTTTATATATCACTAAGTGCAATTGATTTTGAAGCTAACTCTAGCCTCAAATTATGTTTTACTAAAGCCGTAGCCAGATGCTGCCAAGAAAATCATGTCCGCCTTGGCCCTCTTTGTGTCCTCCATTCCTTTTGTCCAGCTGGCAACATAACATTTGCTGATATTCTCTACTATTACCTGTCACCTCACATTGTTGAGTGGCTCCTTTATAACTTCAAACCCTTAGGGAGATCCCCACATGTAATAGTTACTTGAATTTTTTTTTTTGACTGAGAGAATATATACTTTTAAAAAAGCTTTTGTGAAGTCAAGAATGCTATTCTTGATCACAACAATGGCTTATGTTTGAAAGTAGAAAATGTATGGGTAAGACTTATCTGCTATAGTTTGAATCTGCAGTGTCCACCAAAGGTGCATGTATTAAAGGCTTGGGCCCAAGCCCATCACACTTTTAGTAGGTGGTGGAACTTTTAAGATGTGGGGCCTAGTGAGAGGAAGTTAGGTCACTGGGGGTGTGCCCTTGAAGGGAAGATTGGGACCTCCACCTCCATTTCTCTTTGCTTCCTGGCTGCTATGAGGTGAGTAGCTCCTCCCCACGGGGCTCCTGCCACGATGTGCTGCCTTCCCACAGGCCAAAAAGCCACGGAGACAACCAACCATGGAATGAAGCCATGAACCAAAATGAATTTTTCCTCCTTATAAGCTGATTATCTCAGGTATTTTGTCACAATAACAGAAAGCTGGCTAACACAATATCATTCAGCTAATGATAACGAAGGGGGGCATGTAGATTCACAGACCACTTTATTGTAATGTCAGACCCCAGAGAACAGCTACTTCTGCAAAGTTTTGAGAGAGGGTTGCACTTTTAGGGAAGACTTCATTGGTGAGACTGCACCTGAATTTGTGCTGCCAGGCTTCCCGGATCCTAAACTTCATGCCATAGATATGTAGCTGAAGGCCTCATAGTGTCAGATTGCTGAGGAGCTGTTGGTACTCTCAGTCTAATAGCCTTTGGGAAAAGGATGGTTGTTCTACTGGCCAAATGTGACTGAAGCTGACATACAAATTTGAGGAACACAAGGAACTCTTCCATCTGGAGTCCTAATTCCTTCCTGAACAGCATTTGCACTCAAAATGAGCTTTCTACTCTTTAAATCAGGACCTCATCCCCATCATATTTATACTGAGCCTAATAAAATGGGATACTAAAAGAACTCAGTATAAAATGCATTGCCCAGGTTAAGATGGAGCTCTTTCCTGAGACTGGATAGTAGTTGGCGCCTTCAGGTCCCTGTCCAGTGGGCACTGAGGAGCTTCTAGCATCCTTGGCGGCTCCATGTGACATGGCCCTGCACCAGGCTGGTTGGTACAAGGTACATGCTTGACCCAACTGAACTGTTTCAATTTTTACCTTCGAATTTGAAATTGAGAGCTGAGAGGCAGAGAGTCTGTGAGTCACATTGATGGCAACTTTCTCAAGAGGAGGACCATGAGCTTTAACTTATCCTTGAGTTCCCTGGGCTACTCCAGTACCATTCCAGTAACTCTCCATCCCCCCTCTTTTTCCTTAGGCTAGCCAGAATGAGCTCAGTTATTTGCCACCCCATAAACCTTAATTACGTAAGTCTTCAGGGTGGAGAAGTGGACTATCCTGTTTTGAACTCTGTCAGTCACTGAAAACTTTAAGGATTCTTATAATTAAGAGTTATAATGCCTTAGGAGCCATGGTATTTGGATTAATCCAGCGGGAGTCTAAATCAACACTTGCCCGGCCTATGACCAACCTTGTGTTTTCTTAGAGGTGGGTGAAGAATGGCCGTACTTTCTTTTGACCACTCCCAACTTCCGTAAGACTTTCCTATGTGCAGAAAATTCCTTCGCTCTCTCCATAGCAAGCTCAATTAATGTCTTGGCATCACTAACCATGACCGGGCTTATTTGGCTAAATGTCACTTTTAAAGGGGAGCTGAGCCTCTTGTTTCTTCCCTTACCCATTGAGACTGGTTTGGGAAGGAAAGAGTAAAAAAATAATAACAATAAAATAAAATAAATAAAAAGTACTCTATTTAAAGTACAAATTTTATGTTGGTAAATGTAAAAGTGTATAGAAATGTGATTTAAAAAAAAATCCCAGCATACAGTCGGGTACATATTGTAGTGATACTACATAATACACATAAAAACAAGAACTCATGTAGAAAGATTTAAAAGGAACTAGACCAGAATGCTAATAACCCTTGTGAAGGAGTGGTGGGATTACATCATTTGCTAGGTTTCCATAATGTAGTATCATTATGTCTATAATAATCTTTGAATAGGACTCAGGGAGAACAAGTAAATATACCTACTCCACTTTGAGATAAAAAAAATAAAAAGAGAGAAGAAGGAAGGGGATGGAGGGACAGAGGGGGGATAAAGGAAAAGTGCGATGAATTCTTTAGTATTGTCAGACTGTCAGGGGAAAAAAAAACCTGGTATAACTGTCTTGAAAAACTTTAAACTGACTTTTTGTCTTGCAGTACCAGGAGATTTTCATGCCTATTTTCAGTTTTTGAATGACCAATTTGTCAGCATTTTAAAGAAATGGAATAGAAACTAATGTACTCTTTTTTCTTTTTCTTTCTTTCTTCCTCAATATAACTGTTTGAAATGCCTGATACCCCCAGGGATGAGCAGCTGCTTCTCAGAGAACTGATGCAAGTGTTAGGTTGCAAGGTTATTTGTCAGACTTGTCCACTTATCTATTTGTCTCAAAAAGAATTAGGTTACATGGACAACAAAGATATGTAAGAGAGCACTTGCCTAGCATGTGCAAGGCCCTGGGTTCAATTCCTAGCAACACACAGACATACAGACACACACACACAGACACACACACACACACACACACACACAAATATGGAAGTGAAACCTCCCTTTAGGTTCAAAAGGAAATGAGAAAAAAATCAGTATAAATAAGGAACCTCTTTCTAAATACTCCCTCTTTTAGAATTTTAATGTAAACATATTGCCTCAAGAAATGTTTTAATTAGAAAGCCAGGTGTGGTGGCGCATGCTTGTAATCCCAGTACTTGGGAGGCTGAGACCAGAGGATCCGGGTTCGCGGCCAGCCTCAGCTACTTAGTGAGGTCCTCTGCAACTTCGTGAGACCCGGTTTCAAAATAAAGAATAAAAAATAGGGCCGGGGGTGTAGCTCGGAGGTAGAATGCCCCTGGGTTCAATCCCTGGTACCGCAAAAAAAAAAGAAATGTTTTAATTAGAAATTAAAAATTAAAAAAAAATTCCACAAGGCGAGTGTGGCGGCACATGCCTGTAATCCCAGTACTTGGGAGGCTGAGACAGGAGGATCACAGGTTCGAGGATAGCCTTAGCAACTTAGTGAGACCCTGTTTCCAAGTAAAAAATAAAATAGGGCCGGGGTGTAGTTTGGAGGTAGAAGAACCCTGGGTTCCATCCCCAGTACCACATACACACCAAAAAAAAAAAAAAAAAGAAAAGAAAAGAAAGAGAATGAGAGCCAGGTATGGTGGTACATGCCTTGATCCTAGTAATTGGGAGGCTGAGATAGGAGGATAGCAGGTTTGAGACCAGTCTCAGCAACATAGCGAGATTCTCAGCAACTTAACAAGTAAGTTGGGAACATGTTTTAAGACTGCTTCCTGATTCAACATTTATTATTTATTTACTTACTTACTTATTTATTATTTTATTTTTTGCAGTACTAGGGATTGAACCCAGGGGCATTCTACCTCCGAGCTGCACCCGCAGCCCTATTTTTTATTCTTTATTTTGAAACAGGGTCTCACTAAGTTGTGGAGGGCCTCACTAAGTAGCTGAGGCTAGCCGCAAATATAGATTCTCTGGTCTTAGCCTCCCAAGTACTGGGATTACAAACATGTGCCTCCAGCCTGGCTTATTTATTATTTGTTTATTATTTATTATTTATTTATTTATTTATTTATTTATTATTTATTTTTGTGGTACTGGCGATGGCACCTGGGGACATTCACCTCTGAGCTACACCCTCAGCCCTATTTTATTCTTTATTTTGAAACAGGGTCTCACTAAATTGTGGAGGGCCTCACTAAGTAGCTGAGGCTGTCTGTGAACCTGTGATCCTCCTGTTTCATCCTCCTGAGTACTGGGATTACAAGCGTGCGCCACCACAGCGGGCTTATTTTGGTTCTTAAAATACCTAGAAACTTCCCACCCAGCAGGGGTGATGCGAAAGATTACCCAGCTAGGTCACACCCCTCAAGCCCACGCTGACTCTCACACTAATATCTTTTGTTTTTTGCGGTACCGGGGATTGAACCCAGGGGCATTCTACCTCCGAGTTACACCCCTGGCCCTTTTTTTTATACTTTATTTTGAAACTGGGTCTCACGAAGTTGCACAACTATATCAGCTTGGAAGAGAAAGTATTAATTATCCCCACCTTATATCCGAGGTCACCAGGCCATATTATTAGCTCAGGCTCATGTCACTAGTAAGTACAACTGCTGGAAAAGAAGGTCTTGACCTTTGGTGCACCTCTTTTTGTTATACTTAGCATTCATCTAAGTCCCTGAGAAGGGATAAAGACTGGGAGATTACCTTAGTATTTAGGGCAAATTAGGGGAGCCCCATGGAGCAGGGGTATCTTTGGCAAAAATCAAGGGGGAGACCATATAGCTTCAGAATCAAGGAGACAGAGGATTTGTAACAGTCTCTTGAGTTTGCTAGAATTGTAACTTGGGCAATTTACTTAGCCTCCTTAAACATCACTTTCTTCACTGGTAAAATGAGACTAATGGTGGTACCTAATAGAAGTCATGTGCAGGTTAAATGCAACAATTCTTGGGGCGTGCTTTGTTCAAGGCATATAGGAACTGCTCGGTACAGTGACTTGTAATTATGAATAATTATATAGAAAGAAAGACGTTGTATTTTGATTGCTTCACGGGCCTATTTCCGGATTCAGAAGTAGGAGGCAGTAACTTTGGTTTTAACCTGTATTAGAATGCTATGTAATCAGCCAGACGTAGTGGCACACGCTTGTAATCCCAGTACTTGGGAGGCGGAGACCAGAGGATCCGGGTTTGAGGCCAGCCTCAGCTACTTAGTGAGGCCCTCCGCAACTTAGTGAGACCCGGTTTCAAAATAAAGTATAAAAAAATAGGGCCGGGGTTGTAGCTCGGAGGTAGAACGCCCCTGGGTTCGATCCCCAGTTCCGCAAAAAAAAAAAAAAAGAATGCTATGTAATCTTTCTGTGTTTCCCCCCAAGTTCTTCCTTTCCTCTACAGTTCCCTATTCTCTCTTTCTTCCACTACTACATTATCAGGAAAGTGAAATTCTTTCCGTCTTAGAATCTCTTCTCCATTGCCTTAACCTTAGTGGGTTTCTAGGCTTGTAAGCGCTTAGAAACTCTGGTTGACCTTCTAGCATCCACCAGCATCGTGGGAACAGCAGTGTAAAACTGCATGCCCGGTTCAAAGGAGTATATTTTGACAATGTTTCCTAAAATTAAACTCTTCCTCTCGATGGGAACATTCCCCGTCTCAGTCCTCCCATCCTTACAACTATAAAAATGGAGTCACTGTCAAAATTGATGAGAGAAACCAGCTGTACATACAGCCAGAGTTTGCATCCAGTCATCTTCTTTTCTCCCTCTCTAGGCCTCCCATGATCTATGGCCAGGAGCTTTGGAATGTTCAAGATGATCTAGGAAATCTTGTTCTCAAGAGTATCAGGGCATGGTGGTGCACGCCTGTAATCCTGGTAATTGAGAGGCTGAAATAGGAGGATCGCAGGTTCAAGACCAGCCTCAGCAATTTAGCAAGACTCTTAGTAACCTAGAAAGACTCTGTTTCAAAATTAAGAATAAATATATAAATAAATAAGGGTTGGGGGTATAGTTCGAAGGTAGAATGCCCCTGGGTTAATAAATAAGGGTTGGGGGGTATAGTTCGAAGGTAGAATGCCCCTGGGTTAAATCCCCAGTACCAAAAAAAAAGGGTTATCATTTGCATCCATAGATTTCCTCCCTAACACTCAGCCCTAGTGAGAGAACAATACCCAAATCCCATAAATTCTACATAAAAAAAAAATAGAAGAAAGTCAGGTGTGGTGGCGCATGCTTGTAATCCCAGTCTTGGGAGGCTGAGACAGGAGGCTGAGGCAGGTTCTTAGCCTCAGCAACTTAGTGAGGCCCTCCGCAATTTAGTAAGACCCTGTTTCAAAAATAAAAATTGGGCTGAGGGTGTAGCTCAGAGATAAAATGCCCCCTGGGTTCAATCCCCAGTACTAAAAAAAGAAGAAGAAAAATCAAAGATTACTATAAGTTAAAATGAAATGTAAATGATAACACATTCCGTCTGGTAAGAAGAAATACAAAACACTGGAAACTGTAAAAGTAGCATCCAGGGAGGTAAACCTCTGTTCTGTAATATGAGCGAGCATAGTTCAGCCCAATTCCATCACCATCCTTTTTAAATTTTTTAAATTTTGAAACAGGATCTTGCTAAATTACGGTGGCTGGGCCAGGCGTGGTGACGCACGCTTGTAAGTACTTGGGAGGCTGAGACCGGAGGATCCCGGTTCGTGGCCAGCCTCAGCTCTCTCTCTCTCTCTCTCTCTCTCTCTCTCTCTCCCCGTCTCTCTCTCTCTCTCTCTCTCTCTCTCTACCTAGTGAGTCCCTCCGCAACTTCGTGAGACCCGGTTTCAAAATAAAGTATAAAAAAAAATAGGGCCGGGGGTGTAGCGCGGAGGTAGAACACCCCTGGGTTCAATCCCTGGTACCGCAAAAATAAAATAAAATAAAGAATAAAAATATAGGGCTGGGGGTGTAGCTCAGAGGTAGAATGCTCCTGGGTTCAATCCCTAGTACCACTAAAAAAAAATAATAATAATTGCATCAAGCTGTGCATGGTGGCACATACCTGTAATCCTAGTATTTGGGAGGCTGAGACAGGAGGATTGCAGATTGAAGGCCAGTGCACAGTAACTTAGCAAGACCTTGTTTCAAAAAAAAAAAAATCAGAGCGGGTGTCATGGCTCACGTTTGTAATCCCAGTACTTAGGAGGCTGAGACAGGAGGATCGCAGGTTCACAGCCAGCCTCAGCAACCTCATGAGGCCCCTGCAACTTAGTGAGAACCTGTTTCCAAATAAAAAAATAAAAATAAGGCTGGGGTTGTAGCTCAGAGGTACAATGCCCCTGGGTTCAATCCCTAGTATCCCCCCTTTTCCAAATAACAAAAATGGCATCAGAGTGGGAGTGCAGATAAATACTTACAAAGCTATTTTAAAAAGCCATCTGGAAAAAACATATTCTATTTAAACACGGTGTTAAATGTAACCAGGATCACAGCTTTGATCTCTACCTAGACCAATTAAATAAAAAGCTCCAGTTCACATTTACAGATCGAAGCACCAACTGGGACTGGCCTTTTAAACAATGTCCATCACAGGACAGGAGCTGACTGGGTTACAGGCTGCTGATGCTCATTCTGCCCAGCACAATTGCTAAAAAAGCAGTACAAAGATCTCAGAATTAAATTGGAAGGATGGCATGTTATTAATACAGTGAGAAAGGCCACCCTGCATCCATGCTCTGGGTGCTCACCAGCTGCATGACCTTGGGTCTCTAGAATCATGCTTGTACCACGTGGAAAATAGACATAGCCATAGCTTTTCCTTCCTTATCACAAGGTGTTGTGGAGAATAAAGGAAAGAACGGAAGAGAAATCTCTTTGTAATGGGAACTTCTTATACAACTAGGAGATGCTATTAATATTTATAGCATAAATGCTAAGGATTTTTTTTCATAGTTGCTCTTGTGTGTTTGTTTTACTTTTCCTCTGGGAGTACTTTTCAAAAAATGTGGCCTGCATTTCTGTTATGATGGTATTTAGACCTGTACATCATCAAAACCAGGGGCGAACTTGTGTAAATTCTTCTTCCATATTGAAATAGAAATCCCCTACGTCTCCAGCGGCAGGTTACCACCGACAAATACTCAGTTATGATGAATTACCATGAAGCCAAGTGGCTGGCCACTGCATAATGATCCTTCCACATAAATTACATTAAAAACAGCACTGTGTAACAACACCTGCTAGACAAGGCTGGCTTTTAGGGAAGTTATTTGTAGTTGAGAGGGTGGAAAGGAAAAGAGGTGGTCATGGTACAGGCAGCTGGCTCCTGATTAGCTGTAAAACACCAACGAAAAATAGGCCAAGCAATGCTTCACATTCATTTTACATTTATCCCTTTGTGCTGCACAGCCGAGTTGTAAATATTAAAACCACAAACATGGAGATTCTCATTCCTTTTTTTCTCCTTCCGTTGAATTAGGCTTTAGTTTGAAAGTCACATAAGATCTCAGATACTGTCTGAAAGATGAAGCCGGGTGCAGAGAGAGGCCCTTCAGTTAGCATGGCCTTGTGGAAGGGGTCATCTTTTGGGATCTGTATCTTGATGAATGAATTCCTCAGCAGTTTAAATGCTGAGGGGGAAATTCCACCTTTAGGAGAAATCAAGGATATAAAACACTTGGACTCGTGACCGATAACAGAAAAAGGAGCAAGGAATGGGTCATCTGGGAAAGTTAGTTCACATTCAGTCTGGGTTGGTACTAAGCTGCCAAGAGCAACTTTGCAAGGCCTGAAATCTTCCCGGCGTCTCTGGGTATCAGGTTGGAGGATCAGCCTCCAGGCCATAAAGAAGAGTCCTGCGCTGCCCAGGGAAACCAGATAAACTAAATCGAGATGAAAAATACCGTTTTACTCCTCTAAGGGTTTATACAAATCTATTTTGTTCAGGACTTTAAACAGAAAACTTTCTAGTTTCCTGAGATAGAATGCAGAGTGCACAAACTACAGATGAGAAGAGAGCCGGAGGGGTCCTTCTACTGAAGAGGCTGTCGGAAGGCCTTCAGGGATGATGGCAATTTGGATCTATTTCTCATGGGGTGAAGAGGAACACTCTTGCTTGTTTTTCTAGATAGCTGTGCTCATTACATCTCTGGTTGTTTCCACTCAAACGTGGCCTTAACTCTTAGAACCCAGGTAAAAATAAAACTTCAATGTATTTTGAGTAAGGTTCTTTTGCTTGGAGTGATTATTTAAAAATGTTGAGGCCGATTTCCACTTCAGGAAACAAACCATTCCAGACCCTTTCTCTCTCTCTCTCTCCCTCAGTACTGAAGACTGAACCCAGGGGCATTCTACCTCCCAGTCCTATTATATTTTTATAGAGCTATACCTCCAGCCCTATTTTATTTTTTATTTTGAAACAGGGTCTCACTAATTTGTGGAGGGCCTTACTAAGATGTTGAGGCTGACTGGCAGCAAACCTGTGATCCTCCTGTCTCAGCCTCCCAAGTACTGGGATTACAAGTGTGTGCCACTATGTCTGGTTTATCGTGGCCTTCTCTTAAACTGTACCCCCACTTCCCTAAATAAACCTCATATATTCCCCTAAATATATGTTTTATATATATATGATATGTTGATATAGGTGTACAAGATTCATGCCTGTTGATACAGGATGACCTTCAAAAACCAGGAAACTATTCATGTGTTTGGTTTGGCATTGCTACCTTTTTAGTGGAGTGGATTGAACCTAGCCAGGGGTGCTGTACCACTGAGTTACATGCCTAGCCTTTTTTATTTTTTTAATTTTGAGATAGAAGCCAGGCGTGGTGGCACATGCTTGTAATCCTAGTACTTGGGAGGCTGAGACAGGAGGATTGCAGCTTTGCTGCCAGCCTCAGTAATTTAGTGAAGCTCTCTGAAAGTTAGTGAGACCCTGTTTCAAATTAAAAAATAAAATAGGGCTGGAGGTGTAGCTCAGAGGTAAAATGCCTCTGGGATCAATCTCCAGTACCAAAAAAGAAAAAAAAGAAAGAAAAATTGAGACAGGGTCTCACTATGTTGCTCAGGCTGACCTTGAATTTGCGATCCTCTACTGGGGATTGATCCCAGGGGCCTTCTACCTCTTAGCTACACCCCCAGCCCTTTTTTAATTTAATTTTTTAAAAATTTGAAATAGAGTCTTGCCAAGTTACTGAGGGTCTTGCTAAGTTGCTCAAGCTGGCCTCAAACCTGTGATCCTCCTGTCTCAGCCTCCCAAGTACTGGTATTACAGGCATGTGCCACCACACCTGGTTGTGTACTGGATTTTTAAAAACTTCTTGATCCTGGTCTAAGTATGATACCTGACCTTCCACCCACCCACATGAATAATGTCACTCAATGAAAAAGTTTTTTAGCAGTACAGTACAAAGGATTCAGGGTTTTTAGAGGTCCTAATCTGAAAAACAGTTTATTATTGCAAGATCTCAGGGTCATGAGCACAAAGAGTGAGGCAATATTAAAACAAACCTCAAGAGAGTTATTTGACCAACAGATATTTTTCAACTTCTTCCTATGCTATAGCACAGACAGGAGTACAAAATAGAAAAAACAAACCAAAGCCAGGCACGGTGGCACACGCCTGTAATCCCAGTACTGGGGAGGTTGAGACAGGAGGATCGCAGGTTCGTGGACAGCCTCAGCAATTTAGATAGACCCCTGTATCAAAATAAAAAATAAAATAGGGCTGGGGGTCTAGCTCAGAGGTAAAATGCCCCTGAGTTCAATCCTCAATAAAAAAAATAGTAAATGGCTATGACAGGGATATAAAAGCCTGGATTCTAGAACTCTTGGATTCTTTAAAGGTCAAATCAAAGTGACCTTCATTATTACCCATGCTTCTAGGATGGAGTGTGCAGCTTAAGCTAGAGACCAGTATAGGGCTTGTGCTTCTTCATTATCTTAAATATTGAAATTCTGCAATCTTTACCTCTAGATAGCAATATGGTACTGGAACCTGAACAATGATCAGACAGCTCCAGTAGCCATGCAAGAAAGAAAGAAAAATGGGCTCTGGTTCCCAAGGCTAGCTAAAATAATTTCATTTGTTTGCTGATCTTCTATAATGGAAGCTCCAAGTCTGCTAATTGCTATATCCCCAGGGCCTGGCATAGTGTCTGCCTCATTCAACAGTTTCTCAATAAACAGCAGTTGAATAGATGAGCCATTTATTTTTCAGTACTGGGGATAATAGATGAGGGATTTTTAACAATCATAAATGTAAATGTGGCCCATTCAATGTTCTGCAATAGGACCCATTGTTTTCGTATCTCTGTTTTTTGGGGAGGAGTAAGAAGGAAGACGGGCAGAAATGTGAGTGGATGAAAGAATGGTTGCCTCTCACTTTAGGCAAAGCAGTTAATAAGGCTGGGCATAGTGGCTCATGCCTGTAATCACAGTACTTGGGAGGCCAATACAGGAGGATTGCAGGTTCAAGACAAGCCTCAGCAACTTATGGAGGCCCTCAGCAATTTTAGTGAGACCCTGTTTCAAACTAAAAAATAAAATAGGGCTGAGGGTACAGCTCAGAGGTAGAATGCCCCTGGGTTCAATCCCAAGTACCAAAAAAAAAAAAAAAGCAGTTCAAAAGCAAATATTGAGTTTCTGCTATGCATATAGAAGCATGTGTTAGGTGCTGTTAAGATGATTAAATAAGTTACTGAGTTCTAGGAGCATATTGCCTACTGGGTACCCCCAGTAGGGAGGTACAACATGAATGAACAAAAGGAGAATTATATGATGATAAATGCAATAGGAATTTCAAGAAGGGAATGACCAGTATGAAATGCAATAGTTGGGCTAAGCTTCGTGGAAGAAGTAGGGTCGGTGACACATGGAGTCAGGGAATCCATAGAGAGAAGAGGGAAGGGCTTCACAGGCAGAAGAATGGGCATGAATGAAAGAAACGAGGGGCAAATGACATGATCCTATAACTTAGAAGACCCAAAAATCTCAACCATAACATTCCTAGAACTGATTAACAAATTCAGCCAAGTAACAGGATACAAAATCAATCTACAAAAGTTAGTAGCTTTCTATACACCAACTATGAATTCACTAAAAAAGAAATCGAGAAAAAAATCCATTTGCAATAACCTCAAAAACAATAAAATATCTAAGAAGAAATCTAACCAAGGGGGTAAAAGACCTCTACATTGAAAATTATAAAACACTAAAGAAAGAAATTGCAGAAGATCTTAGAAAATGGAAAGATCTGCCATGCTCTTGGATAGGCAGAATAAATATTACCAAAATGGCCATTCTACCAAAAGTGATCTATAGATTCAGTGCAATCACTATTAAAATGCCAATGTCATTCTTCACAGAAATCAGTCCTAAATTCATATCAGTCCTAAAAAAATCAGTCCTAAAATTCATATGAAAAAACAAAAGAACCAAAATAGCCAAAACAATTCTCAGCAATAAGAACCATGCAGGAGGCATCACAATGCCTGACTTCAAATTATAGTACAGAGCTATAGTAATAAAAACAGCATAGAATATGGGCGTGGTGGTGCACGTGGATCTCAGGTTCACAGCCAGGCTCAGCAACTTAGCGTGGCCCTCCCCAGCTTAGTGACACCCTGTTTCAAAGTAAAAAGTATAATAGGGCTGGGGGTATAGTTCAGAGTAGAATGCCTCTGGGTTCAATCCTCAGCAACTTAGCGTGGCCCTCCCCAACTTAGTGACACCCTGTTTCAAAGTAAAAAGTATAATAGGGCTGGGGGTATAGTTCAGAGTAGAATGCCTCTGGGTTCAATCCACAAAAACAAAACAAAACAAAAACAGCGTGGTATTGGCACAAAAACAGACACATAGACCAATGGAACAGAATAGGAGATACAGAAACAAATCCACACACTTATAGCCAATTGATTTTTGATAAAAATGCCAAAAATGCTGGAGAAAAGACAGCCTTTTCAACAAACGGTGTTGGAAAAACTGGCTATCTATTTGTAGAAAAATGGAGTTAATCCCCAACCTTTCATCCTGAACGAAAGTCAACTCAAGATGGATCAAAGACCTGGAAATTAGACTAGAGTTTGAAATTACTAGAGAGCATAGGACCAATACTCCAATGTATAGGCATTGGTAGAAACTTCCTCAATAAGATCCCCACACAGCTCAGGAAATTAAAATAAGAATTAATAAATGGGATAGCATTAAATTAAAAAGTTTTTGTTCAGTAAGGGATATCATCAAGAGTCTAAAGAGAGCCTACAGGCTAGGCATGGTGGTGCATGCCTATAATCCCAGTATTTGAAAGGCAGAGACAGGAAGATCACAGGTTCATGGACAGCCTCAGCAAATAGTGAGACTCTCATCAATCTAGTGAGACTGTTTCAAAAATAAAAATAAAATAGGGTGAGGGGTGTAGCTTGGAGATAGAATTCACCTGGGTTCGATCCCCAGTACTGATAAAAAAAAAGAATAAATAAAATAAATGCTGGTGTGGGTGTGGGGAAATAGGATTTTTTTGTGTGTGTGTGGCACTGGGGATTGAACCCAGGGGCATTGTACCTCCAAGCTACACTCCCAGCCCTATTTTTTATTCTTTATTTTGAAACAGGATCTCACTAATTTGCGAAGGGCCTCACTAAGTAACTGAGG
>PVJS01002529.1:50000-64289 GCA_004027185.1 Glis glis
TATTCTTTATTTTGGAACAGGGTCTCACTAAGTTGCGGAGGGCCTCACTAAGTAGCTGAGGCTGGCCTTGAACCCGGATCCTCCTGTCTCAGCCTCCCAAGTACTGGGATTACAAGCGTGCGCCACCACGCCCGGCACTATTTTTTATTCTGTATTTTGAAACAGGGTCTTACTAAGTTGCTGAGGATCTCACAAGTTGCTGAGGCTGGCTGTGAACCTGTGATCCTCCTGTCTCAGCCTCCCGAGTACTGGGATTACAAGTGTGTGCCACTACGCCTGGTTGTCCAGTGGATTTTGACAAATGAAATCTAAGGACTAATGAAGGGTATAGAAACATGAAAGTTTATTTGTAAGCCAAGGAAAGACAGAAAACAAAAAGAGCTCCCCCCCGTCATGGGGGGAGGGGTCCCCAAAAGAGAGTAACCAGTGAAGTTCTTGGGAGGTGAGCTTTTATACCTTCTTGTAGTCCGCTCTCTGTTCTCTTGTGATTGGTCAGAATTGGATCTTGGGGGCCCAATGTCTTGCTCGGTTTTGTTTTGGTTTCCATAGCCCTTGCCTGGTCATAGTTACCTTTGTATCTTATTAACGTTCCCTGTTTTTGTTCTTTATACAGATGGTCTTTTTTAACCCTTCCTGTTCCCAGGTCTTCTGCCCTGCCTCAGTTGTCATACTGTATGGTTTAGGGAATAATAATAAGGAAAAAATTGTATATGTTCAGTACAGATGCAACTATCATAGGCCTCACTACAGAGTACATGTCAGTAACATTTTTTTTCCCTGAAAAATGTCTATCCTCTATTGGTTGAATCTGCAAATGTGGAACCTGCAGATATAAAAGGCTAAGTACACTAATTTTAATATTTAAGGATTTTCAAGCTAATTTGTCTGAGAACACTTCTGCCTTTGTTTCTGGCAAATAAGCCCTTTTTAAACTACTCAAAAGAAAATAAGGTCCTTCCAAGAGTCAGCCAATGGAGAAAGTGGGACAATCGTCCCCTTGTGAGGCGACAATCCAGCGCTTCGTACTTCCTGGTTATTGTCTTTGATCTTTCTGCTTGGCCTGAAGGGGAATAAAGTTGTAAGTGGCTAAGAGCTGAGAACTTAGAATTGTAAATGAGGAGCTTTTCTTCTCTGCACAGTAAGCAGGTGGGCAATTTGACCTTCACTTCACATCCAGAGCCAAAACAAACTCCAAACAATTCAGGAGTTAAATGAAATAAAACCCAAGTGTACAAAGCCAAATAATAGTATTTAGATATTTATTAAACATCTGGAGGGGCAAGGACGTACAAGCGATAGAAATCATGAAGAAAATAATGGGCAGATTTGATTGCATAAAATTAATTTTTGAATGAATTTGTTTTATTCAAACTGGCTGTTAGTGAAATTGGTAGTAGGCAAATTGGCTTTTAAGTGAATTGGTTTGGGAGAAATTGGCCAGCTCCTCCTCTGGGGAATGGTGGTGGGACCAGAGCCTAGAAAGGAGATGTGCAGAATAAATACCACGGTTGGATGCAAAGATAGGGTTGGTGACAAAAGAGAGGTAGGATGGGGAGTCAAGAAGGAGTCAGAGGTTTTTGCCCAGGTAGCTAGGAGGGTAGTGAAACTAATCAATTTAAGTTGGGAGCCAAGGTGGAGGAGCAGGCGTGGCCACTCGGAGTTGAAATCACTGCAGGTCACCAGGTCTCAAACTTTAGCCCACCGGCAGAATGACCTAGAGGGTTTGTTGAAATACACATCTCCAGTCCACTCCCAGAGTCACTGATTCACTAGGCCTGGGCTGGGGCTTAAGGATTTTCTTTTCTTTTTTTTTTTTTTGCGGTACTGGGGATTGAACCCAGGGGCTTTCTACCTCTGAGCTACACCCCCATCCCTATTTTTTATTCTTTATTTTGAAACAGGGTCTCGCTAAGTTGCAGAGGGCCTCACTAAGTAGCTGAGGCTGGCCGCGAACCCGGATCCTCCAGTCTCAGCTTCCCAAGTACTGGGATTACAAGTGTGCACCACCACGCCCGGCGAGGATTTCCTTTTCTCACAAGGTCTCTAGCAATGCTGCTGCTGCTGCTCCTTACACAGGAACTTCACTTTGAGAACCATCATCTGGTTTGCGGATGGAGGTGGTGGGAAGTAGCCCTGTTATTAGTGTGGGCCTGGAGCCCTGGAGAGAGAGTAGGACCAGATATAAGGATAATAATTGCTATGATCTTTTTTTAAAAGCTTCTCATTGGTATGCCAGTAATGGGCTGATGGGCCTAAATATCGATCATCTCATAGGGTGGTGGCTCGGCAGGGGCTGGAGAGGTCTCAGCACTCAGGCCAATTTTCTTTGACCTGAGCAGCCACGTCCATTCACCCCAGAGTCCACACAGCATTATCATTTTTCTTATGGAAGCAGCGATATGCAAAACTGTAAAATGTTGAAAAGCGCTGATTTACTGAGCACTTACAGGGTGGCAGACTGAAATGATATTTCTCTGAGAAAAATCCTTTTATTATTCAGATTCATGAAAGACAAAGAAAATGGAGGTTTAGAGAGGTCAAGGCATTTGCTCAATGTCACAGGCTGGTAATTGGCAAATCCAGGATTAAAACCCTGTCTGGCACATTTCCAGACCTTTTTTTTTTATGTGATACTGTGGATGAACCCAGGGGTGTTCTACCTCTGAGCTACACCCCCAGTCTTTTTTTATTTTTTGTTTTGAAACAGGGTCTCGCTATGTTGCGGAGAGTCTCACTACGTTGCTAGGCTGTCCTTGAACCTGCGATCCTCCTCCCAAGTATGGGATTGCAGGCGTGCATCACCATGTCCAGCTTTTAGACCTTGAGCTTCTAATCATTATGCCTTCAAAGGATTTAAACATTATCTACATAGAGGTGACATTTACAATGAGACTGATGAGACTAAGGAAAAGAGTAGAGAGAGAAATACCCTCAGCCGGGTGTGGTGGCACACGCTTGTAATCCCAGTACTTGGGAGGCTGAGACCAGAGCATCCGGGTTCTCGGCCAGCCTCAGTTACTTAGTGAGACCCTCCACAACTTAGTGAAACCCTGTTTCAAAATAAAGAATAAACAATAGGGATGGGGGTGTAGCTCGGAGGTAGAATGCCCCTGGGTTCAATCCCCAGTACCACACACATACAAAAAAGAGAGAGACAGAACTTCTCTAGTATTATATGCCGTGGATCTGTCGAGAACAAAAAATACAAAAATAAAAAAAGCTACTGAGTGTTGAGACAAAGTCAAGGTTTTTGAAAGGAATTGCTTCCCCAGTGTCAAATGACAAAATTACAACAAGTTCAGTTTAAAGATCTTAATTGGCTTTTATTTGTAACTCTAGAATCTGGCAACACCCCATTCTACTGAATAGAATGAGTGTTCCAATGAGTTGAGCGAAACAGCTTGGCTTTTTTTTTTCCTTTTTTTTCTTTTTCTGTGGTACTGGGGATGGAACCCAGGGGCCTTCTACCTCTGGGCTACACCCCCAGCCCTATTTTATTTTTTATTTTGAAACAGGGTCTCACTTAGTTGTTGAGGGCCTCACTAAGTTGTTGAGGCTGGCCGTGAACCTGTGCTCCTCCTGTCTCAGCCTCCCAAGTACTGGGATTAAAAGCATGCACTACCACGCCCGGCAAGAGCTTGGCTTTATAGACAGAAAAAGGCAGAGGAAAGCAGAAACTGAACACAGAAAGCAGACTGGTTGTTTCAAAGTTACTTTTCTTGTGAAGGTTGAAGGAGAGGGCACTTCCTCATTATGTGGGCTAGAATGGACTTATTTGGGGATTTGGCTATTTATTATCTTACTGTTCTGATTTTCCAGTGGGACAGATAGCCCAGCAGAATGGTTTGGGCTTGGTGATATGGAACTTTAGCATGAGTAACTCCATTTTGGTTTTGTCTGTTGGGTCTAGTGCAGAAGCTCAATCCAAACCAATGGCTTCCTATAAATTGTATTTCACACTGAAGAAGCAAAGACAAAAAGCATTGTGTTTTATTATCTATTGCTGCTTAATAAATAACCCAGACACTGTGTCTTAAAATAATAGCATTTAAGTTGGGTGTGGTGGCGCACGCTTGTAATCCCAGTACTTGGGAGGCTAAGACCTGAGGATCCGGGTTTGCGGCCAGCCTCAGCTACTTAGTGAGGCCCTCTGCAATTTAGTGAGACCCTATTTCAAAATAAAGAATAAAAAAAAATAGGCCTGGGGGTATAGCTTGGAGGTAGAATGCCCCTGGGTTCCATCCCCAGTACTGCGAAAAAAAAATAGCATTTAAGTCAGGCGTGGTGGTGCATGCTTGTAATCCCACCCAGTATGTGGGAGACTGAGACAGGAGGATCGCAGGTTCAAAGCCAGCCTTGGCAACTTAGTGAGGCTCTCTGCAACCTGGTGAGATCCTGTTTCCAAATAAGAAATAAAATTGGGCTGGGGGTGTAGCTTGGAGGTAGAGTGCCTATGGGTTCAATCCCCAGTGACACACACACACACACACACACACACACACACACACACAGAGCATTTATTTTTTCACACATTTCTGCAGGTTAAATGAGTTCAGATGGGTGATCCTTCAGCTCCCCATGGTGTTGGCTGAGCACTTAGAGGCTGCAGCCATCTGTAGGTTTGATTGGACAGGAATGTACCGAAAGCCTCATGGACATGACTGGCATCAGTGCTGGCTGTGGGCTGGGAATTCCTGCGGAGGGCGGTTGGCCAGAGAACATTGGTTATCTCCCACATCGTTCATGTAGAGGTTTGAGCTTCTCACAGCAGAGCACTGGGATTCCTAAGTGGTGTATTCCAAGGGTTTAAGTGCCAAAGCTGTTGATCTCTTAAATTCCAGTTTCTGAAGTTATATAGTATTGTTTCAACCACATTCTGTTAGTAAAAGGAGACCCCAAGGCCAACCAGATTCGAGGGGAGGTAAAATAGACTCTACCTCTCAATGGAAGGATTGGCCATGATTTGAGGTAATTTTCAATTTACCACAGTGTGGATGCTAAGAATGCATAAAAAAAGAATGTGGATGCAGCTAATATAGATTATTTACCTTTTCTTTTTTTTATTTTTTTGTATCAATAGTGATTGAGTCTAGAGGCATTCTACCTCTGAGCTACACCCCCAGCCCTATTTTATTTTTTTTGT
Source organism: Glis glis (assembly GCA_004027185.1). NCBI lineage: Eukaryota > Metazoa > Chordata > Mammalia > Rodentia > Gliridae > Glis > Glis glis. The sequence goes on from PVJS01002529.1 coordinate 55,144, forward strand.
TTTGAAACAGGGTCTTGCTCTGTTGCTGAGGGTCTCACTAAATTGCTGAGGCTGTCTTCAAACCTGTGATCCTCCTGTCTTGGCCTCCTAAATACTAGGATTACAGGTGAGCACCACCACTTACCTTTTCAAGAACTTCAACAAAAGGGAAAGGAGAACAATGATGGTTATTTGAGAACATAAAGGTTTTAGGGAAGAGGTTGTGTGTGTGTGTGTGTGTGTGTGTGTGTGTGTGTGTATAGAAGATGAATTAGTTAGGTAGCTATATAATATATTACCACACACTTGGCTCTTAAAACAACACTCACTCTATGTCTTACCATTTCTGTGGGTCAGGCTAGGCATGGCTTAGCCGGGCTTCTCATCAGGGTTTCACAAAGCTGCAATCAAGAAATCTGTCCGCTGGGGCTTAGTCTCATGTGGTGCTTGATTTGGGAAAGATCTACTTCCAGTCTTATGCGGCTGTTACAGCGTTTACTTTCCTGTGGGCTGTTTGATCAAGGACCACAATTTTGATGGCTGGAGGTTGGTGGCCTCTACCACATACCCTCTCCCCTGAATATGGCCATTTGCTATCTCAAAGCCACTGAGGGAACAGAGTGTTCTTATAAGGCAGAAGTTTTGTGTTTTAATCACACACAAATAATCGTGTATGTACTGTCACTTTTGATCTACTTGTTAGAAGTAAGTCACAGGTCCCATTCACACTAAAGGGGAAGGAAGACCCAAGGTCACCAATACCAGAAGGCAGGGATTATGGGGACCATGTAGAGTCTGTCTGTCATAGAGGACTTAATTTGATAATATCCTGGAAGGCAATGGCTATAGCAGAAGGAAAATCAATCTTAAAAGACAGGTCAAGCCCGGCATGGTGGTGCATGCCTGTAATTCTGGTATTTGGAAGGCTGAGACAGAAGGATCACAGGTTCAAGGACAGCCTCAGCAATTTAGCAATGCCCTCTGCAACACAGTGAGACCCTGTCAGGGGCCCGGTGAGGGGCTGGCTGTGGTTCATGTGGTGAGATCCCCAGGATGAAGAAAGCACAAGGAGCTGCCATCTGGAGGAGAACGAATAGCTTTACTTTACAGACCTGTCCCTTATATAGGATTTCTGGGCAAAATGGTGCATGTCACGCCAGCGTAACATGTGCATGCATGTTGTGAATTACCTAGTCACGCTTACGTAACTATACATATATCTGTGGCTGCTCGAGATGTGCGCACATCTGTGGCTGGACAACGGGGCAGGACAGAGAGAGACCATCATAGGTAAGTCCTTCTCTTCCGGGAGGATACAGTCAACATGCTTGTCTTGTGAGAAATGAGTACCTCTATCACTTGCCACTACCGAGGGCCAACCATAAGCTGCTATTAACTGTTCAAGGGCAGCTACAGTATGTCACTGTTTGGTCTGCACTAGAGTAGGCAAAACCCAAATCTGTGGCTATAATCACAGCCATCATAGTATACCAGAGCCCCTGATCTGTCAGCAGTGGGACAATATAGTCAACCTGCAATTCCTGGAAAGGCTGAGTACCTCAGGGAACCTGTCCCAGGGTTGTAGGAACCCTTTGTCTCCTGTGGGTGGTGTTCTGTACACCAAGAACATTGCTGTACAGCATCTTGCACTTGAGTGTGGGTAAGAGGCAATCCCCACTGCTAGGCTATGAGTCCCATGGTGTGAACGCCTACATGTCCTAGCTTCTTATATAACCACGGTGCTACTGACCAAGGCTCTGGGGGTAGTCTGAGAGCCCGAACTTTCCTAAAGCGAAACTGGGCTCATTACTGGGGCCAGCCAATGCCTATGCACCAGGACATGATGTATAGTAGCTCTTTCCCAGAGGCCCCATTTCCACAGGTCCTCCCACATATCCCTGCCCCACAATGTGCAGTGCTCAATCAACCAGTCTTGTGCTGCCCATCAGGGCAGCCACAAGGTTAGCCCTTGGTAGACTGCCCAGCTGTCTGTACAGACACGCAAAGTCCTGGTCTCCCTCATGAGAACTAACCAGACCACCTGGAGCTCAGCCCATTGGCTGGAGGGTCCAGCCAACACTGGTCTCATACCAAAACATTTCCGTGGCAGACTGTAAGGCCACAGCCAACTGTGTCGGTGGTTGCCCATGACAGGAGCCATCAGATACCATGCTTCAATGGGTATAGGGACTTTCCCTCCCGCATAAGGATTGGGGGGTCTCTCCCACTCTCATGGGTATACCACACTTCGATGAGTATCAGGCTTTCCCTTCCTCATAGGGACTTGGGGCGTCTCCCATTCCCATGGGTTCTGAGAGGGTGGTTGCTCAGAACTGTACTGGCCCCAGCAAAGTATGCAACTGTTCAGACAAAGGGCTACTAGAAAACTATGCTCGTTGCTCTAAGTATGCAACCCACTTTGTCCAAGTCCAGGACCTCAGCCAACCTTCAATAGGGTAGGTGGTCTGCACCATCATTAACCCAGTAATAGGTTCACAAGCTAAGAGGGCAGCATATACAGCCTCTGCCCCTTTCCATAGCTGTGACCAAAATCCAACTGGGCTATTCCTAGTGCCTTGCTTCTGCAATAACCCCCATCCAAAACCTGCACCATCCACTTGGACTGTTAGCAGGAAAGGAAGAGCAGGGTCTACGACTCACAGAGTTTGTGCCTGTGCCACTACCCTCTGGGTGGCAGTAAACGCAATTTCCATTTCAGGGGTCCAATTCCATGTTGCCCCCTTAAGCATACAGGACAAGGGAATGAACGGGAGACATTTTGAAGTATGAAGGAGTTTCCAAGAAAGCTCACACCAGTGGGTCTCCATCTTCCTGGTAAAGTACGATATAAGGCTATTTGCCGAAGCTGAGAGTTGAAGGGGGGATTCGTGCTTTGAGGAAATGCAAAATATTTGAGACAGGTACTATGGGGAATGTTGTAGATGTTAATTATAAGTAAAAAAATAGGGAGATAAAAGGAAAATAAAAATCAGACAGGGACACTATGGGTTGTTTAACATGAATTGTTTCAGAACTGTCCGCCAATAAAATATTCAATTATGGTACTTAAGCTATGTAAGAAGGCAAATGAAGTCAAGAATAAATTAAAAAGGTAAGAACAGAGAATTGAAAGGGAAGATACCCATGAGGGCAGATAGTAGTTTCAGTTATGACTAAAGGAATGATAAAGAGAATTTTTAAAAAGTTAATCTTATGAAATTTTCCAACAAAATTTGAAACACTGTCTCCTTAAAATTCTCTCCTCCTTGGCTTCCATAACATGGACTCTCTTTTGCTTTATTTTTTTCCTTCTTGTCTGAAGCCTGGTTCTTTTGCAGCCGTTCTTGCTCCTCGGTTCATCCTCCAGCTGAAGGTGACCATCAGGGTTCTTCCTTGGGTCGGCTTCAGGGTGATTTCATCCATTCCCATGGATTTAATTGCTCCCTAAAGGCTGCCAAATCCCCCAAATTATACTTCTGGTCCAGATTTTTCTCATTAGTTTTAACCTATGTCCAGCTGCTTGCATGACCCACAGGCATTTGAGCTGGACATTTCAAAAAGTAGAAAGCATTGCTTCTCCCTCCGCTTGTCCCTCCCCCTCCTCTAGTGTTCCCAGTATTTATTTTCTCAACTAGGAAACTCAGTGTCATCCTTGATGTCTCCTTTTTCTTTCACCTCATCCCTGTTTATGTAACACTTTACCATTTTTCTCCTTTCTCTAGTCTTATTCTTCTATTCTAAGTACCATCACATTTTGCCAGATTACTCCATCAGGCTCCTACACTGCCTCACTACTTCTAAAGCTGATTCTCTGCAATCTTTGTTTCCTCCCTAGAGCCACAGGGAACTTGTGAACTTCAAATCCTATTGTGTCAAGACCCCTCCTCCCATCTTGACACCCACCTCCACTTAAAATGCATCATTGACTCCCTATTGCCCATGGAGTAAATAATACAGGATCAGATTTGCTAAGAACTTAATTTGTGCCAGGCACTATGAGTCACATTTTACCTGTTAAATTATAAATCCTTCAGCATGCTATTTCAGGACATTTATCATCTGGTCCTAAAGTAACTCTCTAGCCTCATCCTCAGCTGTTCCTCCCCTCTTTACCTGGCTTTTTACAACTCACTCTTCAAGAATCAGCTCACAGATGGGCGTGGTGATGCACACCTGTAATCCCAGTACTTGGGAGGCTGAAACGGGAGGATCACAGGTTTGAGGCCAGCCTCAGCAACTTAGCAAGGCCTTCTGCAACTTAGTGAAATCCTGTTTCAAAATAAAAAATAAAAAGGGCTGGGGGTGTAGCTCAGAGGCAGAATGCCCCTGGGTTCAATATCCAGTACCAAAAAAAAAAAAAAAAAAAACCACCAGAGTGAGTCACAATTGCTACCTCCAGGAAGCCTCCCTTATCCTATGTTCAACATCTCTTAGGAAACAGGTACCTATTGCAGTTTACAGTATTAACCATATCATTTGTCTGTCTCCAACACTACTCTGTCTTATTAGTTATTGTATCTGTAATGTATTTTATAGTATCTGGTTTATAGTAGTTGCTCTATAAATATTTGTTGAAATAAATAAATGAATCTTGGGTATAAAACAAGCCCAACAATTGGTAGAACTCAAAGAAGTGACTCTTGGTGTGGTGTCACATCTTTATCTTTTTTACACACTGACAACTTTTTCTTCACATTTAAAAAATAGATGTCTGGCCGGGCACGGTGGTGCACACCTGTAATCCCAGGACTTGGGAGGCTGAGACAGGAGGATCACAGGTTTGAGGACAAGCCTTGGCAAGTAGTGAGACTCTCATCAACTTAGGGAGACCCTGTTTCAAAATAAAAGTAAAGTAGGGGTGGGGATGTAGCCCGGAGGTAGAATGCTCCTGGGTTTCAATCCCCAGTACCAAAAAAAAGATGTCGAATATTCACTTGTAAATTATGTTATTTTGTGAAGTCATATTATCTCCTACTGTTACCCCAATACAACAAAGCCTTGAAGGAGTAAAGTTTGGGAAGAAATATTTGTTCAACAGCCACATTCCCCAGGTGGGTGGTTGGACTAGACGAGCAAAGTGTCAAATTCAAGAAGCAAAGAATGAGTGAGATCTAGAACCGAATACAAGAGAAAATAGTAGCTAGAGGTAACGAGGCAAAACCTAAGTCCTTGACGTCTGTGGAGAGCCTGGAGGGTCAGGTGACCTCCTGTAATATAGGAACTGGGGATTTGAGCCAATTTTATTTGAATCCCAAAGCGCAAAATAACCCCACTTGATGATGAACTGTAAAAATCAAATGCATGTCTATGATTACTCTTATTAATATTACGACTGTCATTCAATATTATTTGTAGCTACATGGAGCAATGGATGGGACAGACAGAGAGAATTAGCAAAACATTTGGGTTAAAGACAATATGTTTTTGAGAAGAATAAAACAGAACTTCTTCAAGTGAGATAATTGTTTTAGGTTTTTGCAGAGGACCTTCAAAGGAAGGCATGTCTCACCCTTGACAGAATATGAATTCTGGTGTTATAGAATACATGAGACTTTTTTTGTGTGTGGTACTGGGGATGGAACCCAGGGGCATTCTACCTCCAAGCTACACCCTCAGACCTATTCTATTCTTTTTGTTTTGAAACAGGGTCTCACTAAGTTGCAGAAGGCCTTGCTAAGTTACTGAGGCTGGCCCCAAGTACTGGGATTACAAGTGTGCACCACCACACCCGGCTGTTTGTTTTCTTTTTTACCAATTAAATGCATAGTCCTGTGCTGCTTAGTGATGGAGATATGTTCTGAGAAATGCATTGTTAGGTGATATTGTCATCGTGAGAACATCATAGAGCATACTTACACAAACCTAGATGGTATACCTTGCTACCTACTCAGGTTTTATGCTATAGCCTATTTATCCTAGTCTACAAACCTGTATAGCATTTTACTGTACTGAATATTACAGGCAATTGTAAGTATGTATATATCTAAAGATATCTAAACATTGCAAAGGTACAGTAAAAATACTAGGCAACAGGAATTTTTTAGCTCCATTATACATGGCACATGTATATCTTTCCTCACTGCTTTTAAAAAATAACTCCATCTCTTTGATATTTTATTTTAGTTTTTGGTACTGAGGATTGAACTCAGGCGCATTCTACCTCTGAGCTATAACCCCAGCCCTTTCTATTTTGAAACAGATTTTGCTAGGTTGCTGAGGGTCTTGCTAAGTTGCAGAAGCTGGCCTTGAGCCTGAAATCCTCGTTCTCAGCCTCCCAAATACTGGGACTACAGGCAAGCACCACCGTGTCTGGCTTTTGGTTATTTTAGATGCAGTATGCCTGGGCATTGTTGACATTCACCGCCTGAGAGCTCCTTCCATTAAACTGGGATGGTGGGGGTAGGTTATGAGGAGGCTATCAGATCTGGGAAAGAAGCCCTGTATGGTACTGCCTGGGGACCAGCGGGGGAGAGGGATGAGAGCGGTGGTTCTCAATATGAGGCCCCCACACAAGCGGCATCAGCATCGCCTGGAATCCCAACTCAGATCTGCCGAGTCAGACACTCTGGGTGAAGGGTCCCGCAACCATGTGTTCACAAGCCTTTGGGTGGTATCATGCATGGGAAAGTTTGAGAATCTCTTTGACCTGAATTTCTGCCTGAGTAGTTTAGTAACCACAGGTGATAGGTATTTAAGATTAGTTTCCTACTCTCTTCTGCCAAAAGGATTTCTACTGAGATAGCTTTGGAAGATAGATTCTTTTTTTTTTTTTTTTTTTTGCGGTACCAGGGATTGAACCCAGGGGCGTTTTACCTCCGAGCTACACCCCCGGCCCTATTTTTTATCCTTTATTTTGAAACCGGGTCTCACGAAGTTGTGGAGGGCCTCACTAAGTAGCTGAGGCTGGCTGTGAACTGGATCCTCCGGTCTCTGCCTCCCAAGTACTGGGATTACAAGCGTGCACCACCACGCCCCGCTTGGAAGATAGATTCTTAATGACAAAAAACAAACAAAACTTATATCTCAGCTGGGTGTGGTGGTGCACGCCTGTAATCCCAGTACTTGGGAGGCTGAGACAGGAGGATCCCAGGTTCGAGGACAACCTTAGCAACTTAGTGAGACCCTGTTTCAAAAATAAAAAATAAAAAGGGATGGGGGTTTAGCTCAGAGGTAGAATGCCCCTGGGTTCAATTCCCTGTACCAAAACAAACAAATAAACAACAACAACAAAAACATATCTTGAGAAGACTGAACAGTAGCCTGAGAACACACAATGGCAGCCAGCTAGGCTTCCCGTTGAATGCCGTTGGGTTGACGTACCTGAGAGGACTTAAAGCAGAGCAGGGCAGTGGGCAGCCTCCTACTCTGCAGCTTCTACCTTCACCATTCCACATCTTGGGTTAGTGTTATTATTTTTCTAGTAAAAGCTATAAAAGTAATTCCATGGGTTTGGTTTGGTTTGGTTTAGTATTAGGGTTTGAACTCAGAGACATTCTACCTCTGAGCTATACACTCAACTCTTTTTATTTTGAAATAAGTTCTGGTTAAGTTGCTGAGGATCTCGCTAAGTTGCTGAGGCTGGCCTGGAACCTGTGATCCTCCTGTCTCAGCCTCCCAAGTACTGGGATTACAGGTGTGCACCACCATGCCTGGTGTGCCCCCTGCTATTTTTACATTTACCACAATCACTCACATGAACCTCAGCTCACTTTTAAGTATTTGGGTTTCCTGTAAGTCTCAGAGTAGCCTTTCTGCCAGCAGCTCTGTTCCCTACAACTAGAGATTGAGATGTGTCTATGTGTTTGCTCCTGGGCTTACACCACATTATCTTTCCTATTGAGACTGGGTATGACTGGATAATGGATAAAAACTGGAGACAGTTACTTTTACTCACAGGGAAACTGGAGGGCATGAACTCAAATATTATCATTTTTTGGTGCAATACAATGTGAGAAGAGATGCATATAAATAGCTAAAATACAACCTAAACTGTTATGATAAGGGTGCATATAAAGAATAGAAACTATATGCCGGGTGTGGTGGCACACGCTTGTAATCCCAGTACTTAGGAGGCTGAGACCGGAGGATCTGGGTTTGCGGCCAGCCTCAGCTACTTAGTGAGGCCCTCCGTAACTTAGTGAAACCCTGTTTCAAAATAAAAAAATAAAACAATAAAAAATAGGACTGGGGGTGTAGCTCAGAGGTAGAATGCCCCTGGGTTCTATCCCCAGTTCCGCAGGAAAAAGAAAAATAGAAACTATATATAAAGAGCAATAGGGTGAGGGAGGAACTAATAGGGAAAGGTACAAATAGGGAAATTCGCTGGTTCTTGAGACAGGGTCTCACTTAATTGCCCAGGCTGGTCTCAAACTTGTGATTCTCCTGCTTCAGCCTCCTGAGTAGCTGGTATTGCACATATGTGCCACTGGGCTTGGCAAATAAAGGTTTTATTGAGCTATAATTCACTAAGCATAACATTTATCTTTTTCAAGTATACAGGCAGTGGCTTTGAACGTGTTCACAGAGTTGTTTAACCATCACTGCTCTCTAACTTTTGCCCCCCCAGCACAGCTGGGGCTTTATTGGCTACTTCTTTTTTCTCCCTGTGGTGCTAGGGATTGAAGCCAGGGGCATTCTACCTCTGAGCTACACCCCCAGCCCTATTTATTTTTTTTTATTTTGAAACAGGGTCTTGCTAAGTTGTAGAGGGCCTTGCTAAGTTGCTGAGGCTGGCCTCGAACCTGTGATCCTCCTGTCTCAGCAGCCGCCCTCCCCCCCAAGTACTGGGATTACAGGCATGTGCCACCACACAAGGTTTGTATTGGCTACTTAGTAAACGCTTCTTAGCTCAAGACAGTTTTCCATCTCCCCCCTTCCCTCCAGGGAAATTGACAGGTGACATTTAGCACTCTACTGAGTCTGAAGGTCAGGGGTGAACAGAGCATGGAAGGGTGTATTGCCTTGACTCTCCAGCCCCCCAGACGGGGTCAGGAATCATGCTATTGCCTGATGCTACCAGGCCATTCATGCTGGAGCAGAGCTGTCAGATCTAGGACCTGGAGCTAAGGTATCCTCTTCCATAATTAAAGGTAAAGGGTACAGAGCAGATGTTGGCACTGGCACAGAAGTCTCCAATATCTGTCAGGTAGCAGTCAAAGTTATTGACA
>PVJS01002529.1:72960-83817 GCA_004027185.1 Glis glis
AAAATAGGTCTGTAAATAGGAGGATTGCAGGTTCAAGGCCAGCCTCAGCAAGTAGTGAGACTCTTATCAATCTAGCAATACCTTCTTTCAAAACAAAAATAAAAAACAGGTCTGGGGGTGTAGCTTGGAGACAGAACGCCCCTGGGTTCAATCCCCAGTACCACATACACACACACACACACACACACACACACACACACAAACACACACACACACACGGTTTTTAAAGTGAAGGAACTACGTTTTTCTTTTTTCTTTTATTTTACTTTTATTGATGCATTATAGTCTCATATAATGGGGACTACATTTTTCTTTAGCAAACACAACACAGTTTTTGTCAGGTACTTTTACTAACCCCATGCCAATTTCAACTCAATCTTCACCACAACCCTACGAGGTAGCGATTGTATTTGTTCAATTACAGATTAAGAAATTGAGTCCCAGGGAGATTAAATAATTTGCCTAAGGTCATACAACTGGTTGGTGGCAGCCCCAGGATTCCAGGGCAGGCAGTTTGGCTTCGGAGTCCGGGCCCCGCACCAACATCACAGGTCACCTCAGACAGTCGGGGCAGAACAGCGGTTGAAGTTGCAGGTGACTCTGGGAGCTTGAATTTGATCTGTATGAAGCCACTTATTGCAGCTGAAATGCCAATATTTGTAACCTAAAGTATGTTCCTATGGCTAGTTATTGCCTGAGCCAGGTGAGAAAACCAGTCTCTGACTTCTTAGTTGAGTGTTCTTCAATATTACTTGACTTTCTTGTGCCTGGAGATAGTATTTTCTGGTTCTGCACCACTTCTAAATCTCTTAAATAATCACTTAAGACCTGGACTCTTTTAAAAAGCAAGCAATTGATGGAAACTCATGTCCCACCATTTAGGTTTTACTTCAGGGTACTCCAAAACCAGGCCAAATCGGTTGACTTACCTCCAGCTTTATTTTAAGGCTAACCTAAACCATGAAAGGCATACTTCTGCAGTTTGATTCTCAAAGATGAGACACATCATGAATTAGAAGCAGTTTGATTTCTCCATCAATTCAGCTTGTTTTTTACTGCCACGAGCAGTCGCTGACCTGGTATTTTACTGCACAGTGTGGAGCCGTTGAAACATACATGCTGACCCCAGTCAGAACAGACAGTGTGAATGCAGGCAGTATGTCTGAATGAAAACACCAGTACATTATCAAAATGCTAAACGGCTGCATCAGCACACCAAACCTGAGGGACGGAGACTGAGTAAAAGCATTCCGTTTTAGCCTCTCATCTCCCACTCCCTGTGCACTTATTACAGAAGCTAAGGTGCGTAGTGGTTAAGAAACAGTGGGGACACACTATAACAGGTACATCAGAGAAATGGAAGGGGCCGTTGGCAGCTCAATTTTGGGTTTTGTGGAAGTAATGTTAAATGGACTTTGTGCTAATCATTTTCCATAAAAAATTTAAACATTTTACTTTGAGCTGACTTTACCCTTTCACTAAGATACATTAGAAAGTGGTAGGAATATTAGAAATGGTGAAAATCATATGCCAAACCCTTTTCTCAGAAACGTCCACCAAGCTGACCTAGGGAAAAAGATTGGAGTGGGTTCAGTCAATCTTTTTTTTTTTTTTTTTTTTTACTGGGGTTTGAACTCGGGCATTCTACCTCCGAGCTACATCCCCAGCCCTTTTTTACTTTTTATTTTATTTATTTATTTATTTATTTTTGCGGTACTGGGGATTGAACCCAGATACAGTCTACCTCTGAGCTACACCTCCAGCCCTATTTTTTATTCTTTATTTTGAAACAGGGTCTCACTAAGTTGTGGAGGGCCTCACTAAGTAGCTGAGGTTGGTGGAAAACCTGTGATCCTCCTGTCTCAGCCTCCCAAATACTGGGATTATAAGTGTGCGCCACCACACCCGGCTTTTACTTTTACATTTTATTATTTTATTTTATTTTTTTGTGGTACCGGGGATTGAACCCAGGGGCATTATACCTCTGAGCTACACCCCCAGCCCTATTTTTGATTATTTTGAAACAGGGTCTCACTAAGTTGCGGAGGGCCTCACTAAGTAGCTGAGGCTGGCCGCAAATCCAGATCCTCCGGTCTCAGCCTCCCAAGTACTGGGATTACAAGCGTGCGCCACCACGCCCGCTTTACTTTTTATTTTAAAACAGGATCTAACTAAGTGGCTGTGGGTCTCGCTAAATTGCCGAAGCTGGCCTTAACCTGGGCTCCTCCTGTCTCAGCCTCCCAAGTACTGGGATTACAGGCATGCACCACCTTACCTGGTTTAAGTTGATCACTTCTGAAATTGAATGTGGTTTAAAGAACAAAGCAGGCCGGGCGTGGTGGCGCACGCTTGTAAGCCCAGTACTTGGGAGGCTGAGACAGGAAGAGCCCAGGTTAAGGCCAGCCTCAGCTGCTTAGTGAGGCCCTCCGCAACTTAGTGAGACCCTGTTTCCAAATAAAGAATAAAAAATAGGTCTGGGGATGTAGCTCGGAGGTAGAATGCCCCTATGTTCAATCCCCAGTACTACAAAAAAAAAAAAAAAAGAGTAAAGCAATACTTCTAGAATTTATATATGCTGTATATAAAGACATGAAATAGGAGAAAAATCAGGCTTATTTTGGCAGGAAGTGTGCCAACACTGGGCTGGAACAAAGTCAGGTGCCCCTAATCTTACAGATTATCTCTAGTGAACCTAAGTGAACAAACAAGATTTATATAAATAAATATGTATATATAACTACATATATATACATAATTTTTGTGTGTGTGTCGTACTGGGGATTGAATTCAGGGGTGCTCTACCACTGAGCTATACTCTCAGTCCTTTTTTTATTTTTAATTTTGAGACAGCGACTCATTAAATTGCCCAGGCTGGCCTCGAACTTGCGATCTTCCTGTCTCAGACTCCCAAGTACTGGGATTATAGGTGTGTGCCCCCAGACCCCTCTATATATATCTAATTTCTAAGAAGTGATTAGCTATGCTGGGCACGGTGGCCCACATCTGTAATCCCAGCACTTGAGAGGCTGAGATGGGAGGATTGTAGGTTTGAGGCCAGTCTCAGCAATATAGCAAGACCCTTAGCAACTTAGCCAGACACTGTTTCAAAAAAAAAAAAATTAAAAAAGGGTTGGAGCCAGGCATGGTGGCACATGCTTGTAATCCTAGTACTTGGAAGGCTGAGACCGGAGGATCTGGGTTCACGGCCAGCCTCAGCCACTTAGTGAGGCCCTCTGCAACTTAGTGAGACCCTGTTTCAAAATAAAGAATAAAAAATAAGGGCTGGGGCTGCCCCTGGGTTCAATCCCCAGTACCACACACACACACACACACAAAAAAAAAAAAAAAAAAAAAGGGTTGGGGGTGTAGCACAGAGGTAGAATATCCCTGGATTCAATTCACAGAACTAAAAAAAAAAAGTGATTAGCTATTAAATAAACAGCTCTTAAAACTGCATCCTGAATGCATGTATGTATATATGAATGTATGTATATATTTCACACAAACTTCTTTTTCTCTGATGAAATGATCTGTATAAACCCGGTGTGGTGGCGCATGCCTTCAAAGTCAGCCTTGGCAACTTAGTGAGGCTCTCAGCAACTTTGTGAGAAAACCTGATTCCAAAAAATATATATAAAATAGGGTTGGGGGTGTAGCTTGAAGGTAGAACGCCCCTGGGTTCCGTCACCACACACAAAAAAGAATTGATCTGCATGTCTCCTACTTTGACTTTCTATACCCACCGCCACCTGGCAGTAGAGATAGAGAAATGAAAGAATCCGATACTGGTTTGTAAAGCAGACCAACTGTCAGCCCAGGAGCCTCCTTCTCCTCTTTCTGGAACCCATTATGCATTTTTTTTTGGCATGTGTGCAGAGTAAAAGAGAGACAAAAATACACATTTGTATGCCACAAGCCTTCAATACAGACTGTTATTTAAAAGGGACATTCACACATACTGTACTCATCTTTCGGATAAGCTAACGAGAGTGTTCACTTGATTTCTAAGCTGCCATTTCAAAGACACAATGATGGGGAAATTGGTCTATAAGTATTAAAGCATTTTTGGTTTTGTGGCATTAAGGTGACATGAAGAGATCTTCTAGACTAGACTCTATTAAGCACATCTTTGAGTCTATTAGAGACACTCATTGCTCTTTAGAACATCTTTCCAGCTGACAAAGCTAGGGTGTGACTAGCAATAGAATATGAGAACTTCTACTGTCATGAGCCTAAAGCATACATACAAGGGAGTACTGAGCATGCTTTATTGGAAGTTATGTTGATAACCAGGGGTTGAAGAAGGGTGGATTCCATGCCCAGGGTATTCAAACCATCACTGTGCCCCAGCACTTACTCTCCATGTTTTTCATACATATTAAAATGTGGTGCTGGGAGCGGTGGTGCACACCTGTAATCCCAGTACTTGGGAGGCTGAGACAGGAGAATCACAGGTGTGCGACCAGCCTCAGCAATTTAGCAAGACTGTCAGCAACTTAGCAAGACCCTGTTTCAAAATAAAAAGGGCTGGGCTTGTATCCTGGACATAGAATGCTAGAATGCCCCTGGGCTAAATCCCCCAGTACCAAAACAAAACAAAATAAAACAAAACAAAACAAAACAAAACAAAAACAAAACCTAAAAACAACTTGGCTACTAGCATGGTCTCTCTGTGCTGAGGCCATGCATGAAATGTTTGGGAAGGCGTTATTATCAGGTTGATAGAGTTTGGGGAAGGAGTTTGTTTTACCTTCCAGAGCAAATTGCTTATAAGAAAAAGAGGCTATTTTTGGGTTCTTTTTCATTCTATTAATGTCTGCTCTATTGAAACTCTTTGGTTCTTCTCCTCTGTTGCTTAGAAACATTTTATTAAATGTTGTCAGTGCCTCAATCTGATCTGATTTAAAATGTGACTTTTAGCTGTCACTGTAAAATGAGCTCTTTGCCATTTTCCGGTAATTGGGTTCTAAGTTATTTATAGTTATTAAAAATATTTTATTGACAGAGGAATGATAGATGGGGTAAGCCAATGTCTCTGGCTTATCTATTTTATTTTATTATTTTTATTCTCATTTTTAAATTTTTTGTGATACTGGGGATTGAACCCAGGGCCATTCTACCTCTGAGCTATATCCCCAGCCCTATTTTATATTTTTTATTTTGAAAAAGGGTCTCACTAAATTGCGGAGGGCCGAAGTTGGAGAGGCTGGCTGCAAACCTATGATCCTCTTGTCTCATCCTCCCAAGTACTGTATTTATTTATTTATTTATTCATTTATTTATTTATTTATTTTGTGGTACTGGGGATTGAACCTAGAAGCATTCTATCTCTGAGCTATACCCCCAGCCTGATTTTATTTCTTATTTGGAAACAGGGTCTTGCTAGGTTGATGAGAGTCTTGCTACTTGCTGAGGCTGCCCTTGAACCTGAGATCCTCCTGTCTTAGCCTCCCAAGTACTAGGATTACAGGTGTACACCACCACGCCCAGCTTGGCTTCTCTATTTTAAGGGCATTGTATTGGGTTGATCTGACAGAAGTTTATAATAGGCAAAAACAGGAATGATGGAATATTTTTTAACATTCTTTACCTTTGACCCTTAGAAGATAAGCAGAGGCAGCCAGGCGTGGTGGCACACACTTGTAATCCCAGTGCGTGGGAGGCGGAGACAGGAGGATCCGGGTTCGTGGCCAGCCTCAGCTACTTAGTGAGGCCCTCCGCAACTTCGTGAGACCCTGTTTCAAAATAAAGAATAAAAAATAGGGCTGGGGGTGTAGCTCAGAGGTAAAACGCTCCTGTGTTCAATCCCCGGTACCGCAAAAAAAAAAAAAAAAAAAAAAAGATAAGCAGAGGCAGAATGGGGAGTGGTAAGGGTAAAAATCATTTTCTTAAATCCCCTCTGACCACACCTTCTGGGTCCCTTTGCCTATTGCCATCTGTCTGAATCTCTACCATCAGAGATATCACTTTGATCTTTAATAGATCCAGCTCACTTGGACATTGGCTGAGTAGTTGGATGAGTACAAGGCCCACTGGAAGTGGAGTACAAGGTGGGAAGTTGGGGGGATGAAAGGGAAGGTGGAAAACTGACGAAAACAATGATTCCACATCTGAGCTCCTCCCCTCCGCCTGCTGCCCCACAGGCCTGATCCTCAGGCTGGACACTGACTTCATTTAAGGAAGAGAAAAAAGTCACATCTACCCGAGCCCTGGACGACTTCTGCTTGCAAGAACACACCCTGTGGGGTAAGGCAGGAAGTGCTACCTAGAGTGACTAGATTCTGTTTTCTCATGAAGACAAAGTGTTGATAGTAGATGCTTAATCCAACTCCTGCAATCCCTGAGATTTGACTCAACTGGACAGTTTTCATTGGCGCGGACACACACACACACACACACACACTCACACACACACTTTAGATTTGTCCTGATCTCCACAAAGCTACTTCCTAACAGAGGATTAATTATGCCAGTAATTTGTTTCAACCTGAGCTGCTGGTCTGGGAACGCACCAGATGTTGTTTACAAGAGTAGCACCCACCAGCTCATACCTTCTGAATAATGAAGCACCTTCTGTTACTGTGGGTATTCTTCAAATCAATATACTATATTATGTCCATTAATAGGTGGTTTAGGATTGTTACATCAGGTCTTGAAGATTATGCCATACCAACGCAAATTATAAATCCCCTATGTACTCCAGTAGAGGTTTTGTCAAATAAGGAAGGTGCCATTAGTTAATAAGCTCTCACTTAGTCATTTTTTAAATCCCATCTCTCCCTAAAAAAAAAAAAAAAAACCAAGCCCCAACAGTCTGATGGACTTTGGTGGTTTCATTATGTTCTGTGTCTAACCATAAAGGAGTCTGAGATAACTGAGCACAAATTCAATAAGACACAAAACTTCCCAAGTGATCACTCAAATTGTGCACGTGCACACACACACACATTCACATTTAGGGAGTGATTTCTGTACTTCCCACTCCTAGTTAGATAAAAGGCATCTTCACGTTATCACTATAGATTTGACCATCCTAATTCTAGTACTTTGTGTAATATGTTATTCTCACCATTTCAGAATCCCTTTTCCTGCTGGGTAATTGACTTTAACTTCAGAGCCCTAGACCTAAAATAATAAATAATGGCTATGTCCAATCCAATGTTTTATATAGAAAGCATGTTACTATAACAGAGTAGATCAGACTGCCTTGAAGTTTCAAGTTTTATAGGTAAACTGACAATGCTTAAGAAAGGAAGTTTCATTTATGAGAAGTCTTTCTCTTTCTTTTTCTTCTTTTTTTTTTTGGTATCGGGGATTGAACCCAAGGGCATTCTACCTCCAACATACACCCCCCATCCCTTTTTATTTTGGAATGGGGTCTCGCTAATAATGCACTGAGGGTCTCACTAAGTTGCTAAGGCTGGTCTTGAACCTGCAAACCTCCTGTTTCAGCCTCCAGCCTCCCATGCACTAGGATTACAGGTGTGTGTCACAGTGCCCAGGCTATGAGAGGATTTCTAACTGGGAGCTGCTAATCAGGGGCATGAGCTAGGAAGAAAATAATCAAATCGATCATAATTTGATTATGTCAATATCACTTCTAAAAACAAGTCTTAGCCATGATTCAGGCAGCAAAAGCTAATAATAGCATGGTGTGGAATTACTATTTTTGCCCATATGCAACTGGGTGGTTGAAAAAATCTGATTGTATGATTAGGCGCAAGTCCAACGTATGACAAATACTGTGGCCTAAAATAGTTGCATGGGAAACCACTGGAAATGCATTTCAGCTTCTGAGAGGTTTCAATCTGGTGAATCAATGCATTGTGCCCTGATAGCCAGTGCTCATACTACATTGGAAAACAAATGCACAAAGAGACAAAGAAGCGTGTGTGCGTGTGTGTGAGGGGGTAACTAGGGATTGAACCCAAGGGCATTCTTCCTCTGAGTTACACCCCCAGTCCTCTTTTAGTTTTTATTTTGAAACAGGGTCTCACTAAGTTACTAAGGGCCTTGCTAAGTTGCTGAGGCTGGCCTTAAACCTGTGATTCTCCTGTCTCAGCCTCCCAAGTACTGGGATTATGTTTCCTAGCATTTTCTATTAACGGCCACAATCATGACTGATAATGCTTTATACCTGTAATATTCTGGGGAGCTCACGATATTTGATGGTTGTATTTCCTCACTGATCCTTAAGACAGTTATCCTTAAGAAGTTCGAGGTCATGGCAAGATGTCATTTGCAAACAAAACACGGACCATTTAAGTGGAAAGGTATTCATAAATAATAAATCTGTAGATAGGTGAGGTTTAAAAACCCGAGGCTTCCTGTAAAATGTTGCTCTTTGTATGGGCAATTCTCAGCTTGAAAATTCCATGAATGGTGAAAACGTACGGCAGCATGTACTCTGAGTTTCCTTTCTTCTTCTTTGGTTACTTCAGCTAATTGTCAGTTTCTGTGCCCTTAGACCTAGTAGCCTGAAGATAATCGGCCTTTGACAGCTCTTGTGAGGTGGCTTGCTCTTGTGGCCTCACCTACTGGGGATGGATGGAGGTTTCAAATATGGCGGGTCTTCTGGACATATTTTTTCTCCCTCACAATAATGCAGGTAGCCAAACTCCAAAATCAGAGAAGATTTCTCTTTCCAATAATGCAGGTAGCCAAGCTCCAAATCAGAGAAGAAGAAAAATGTACATATAATGTTAATATACCCAAAGCTCTAGAGTTAGGAAAAGCATAAACTGATTTCAGGGTGACAATCACAGTAGAAATGCCTTGGATTGAGAGAATTCAAGTCAGTGGAATGTTAGAAATCCCCCCTGTACTCCAGCGGAGGTTTCACCATATAAGAACGGGGCCATTGTTTAGTAAACTCTCACTCCTTCATCGTTTATCAAATTTTATCTCTCCCTAACAAAAACAGACTAAGACCCAATGGCCTGATGGATTCTGGTGACTTCAGTGTGTTCTGTGTCTGTTTAATCATAAAGGAGTCTGAGATAATTGAGCACAAGTCCAGTCAGACACAAAACCCGCTGCCTATTTCTTTGACTTATTTAACCAAAATTCATTTCCTGTGAGCTGATATGAACCCTGACCCTGAGGATGCAGAGATGCCCAACGTCCATCTCTTCTTGTCTTCATGGATTTATAAGGCTGAAGGGAAGATAGACTTATGGACAGATGCTATATGCTAACTCTGGTCCTGGAGATATTCAAAACAGGAGAAGCACCTGCTCAGATTAGGGAAGGAGGAAGGATTCCAGAGGTGATCCAGAATGAGTTGGAGTTAGCAGGCATTTGTAGGGGGAGGCAGGAGAGGAGAGGGGGGAGAAACATTCATTCCATTGAGGGCTTTCTCTTGAGCTAAGACACCAGGAGAAGAAGCAGGAGATTATGTGGATTGTTTGTTATTCTTAAAGCATAAAACTAGAGATAAAAAATAAGAAATAGCAAAGCCTAAGGCTAGTTGGGGGAAGATAAGCTACAATAAACTAAGCTAAACTAAACCTGAGATAAGAATGGGGGGGGGGATTGGCTGGCAGCCCAGGTCCTTGGAAGCACTGTAGGGCCAGGTAATGAGGGCTTCCAATAGAGGGCAACATGGCAGATTAGCTGAACTCTTTCTGTGAACAAGTTGGAGAGTAGGTTTGTAAGGGACAGTATTATAGGCAGGGAGGTAAGAGAAGAGAGGTTGAACATGGAAGATGGTAATAAGGATGACATGGGGGGTGAGTTTAGCAGTAGGTAGAAGGTGTGAAGTTGGCCTTCAGGAATAGTGAGGTTAGCTGTGGCCCCACTGCCTCCAGGTTATTTGCCATATATTATATTTGATAGAATTGTCGGGGGTGGGAAATAAATCCTCAGGTGAGGTTGATGCTGTGCCAATCAGAATTGTTGGAGACAAGCAGTAGAAACAAACTCTGAATAAGTTAACTATAGAAAGTATTTATTGCCAGGTGTGGTGGTGCACACCTGTAATCCTAGTACTTAGGAGGCTGAGACAGGAGGATCACAGGCTCGAGGCCGGCCTCAGCAATTTAGCAAGACCCTGGACCCTGTTTCCAAATAAAAAATAAATAAAATAGGGCTAGGGTTTTAGCTCAGAGGTAGAATGCCCTGGGTTCAATCTCCAGCAACACACACACACACACACACACACACACACACACACACACACATAAATAAATAAAATATGACTGCAAACTTAGTGAGACTCTCAGCAACCTAGTGAGACCCTATTTCAAAACAGAAATTAAAAAAGGGTTGAGGGTATAGTTTGGAGGTAGAACGCCTCTGGGTTCAGTACCACTAAAAAAGGAAAAAGAAAAAGAAAAAACAAAAACAAAAAAACAATGACTACAAATTCTTTGACACACTCCCCATTAAGAGGTAGAGTCTGTGCCGGGCATGGTGGCGCATGCTTATAATCCCAGTACTTGGGAGGCTGAGACCGGAGGATCCGGGTTCGCGGCCAGCCTCAGCTACTTAGTGAAGCCTTCTGCAACTTAGTGAGACCCTGTTTCAAAATAAAGAATAAAAAATAGGTCTAGGGGTGTAGCTCAGAGGTAGAATGCCCCTGGGTTCAATCCCCAGTACCGCAAAAAAAAAGAGGTACAGTCTATGTCCCCTCCCTTTGAATCAGGTGGGCTCGTGCTGCTTTGAAAAAATAAAGATGGCAGAAATGATGGTCTGTGACTTCCTAGACTGGGTCACTAACCATGAACAAGGCCCAGCTTCCATACATGTGTGCAGAAAGCATACAGAGAGGTCCTGTGACTCAGAGACAAAGATGTTCAGTGAACCCTAATTTTGTAGTCATCCCAGCCCATGCCCTGACATACGAATGAAGAAGCT
>PVJS01002530.1:0-83606 GCA_004027185.1 Glis glis
GATCCTCCGGTCTCCACCTCCCAAAGTACTGGGATTACAAGCGTGCGCCACCATGCCCGGCTTCATTTTTTTTATCTCCCATAATTCAGCTTATATCTATTAGAATGCTTTCATTTGTAATTAATAGACAGCACAGCTCAAAATGTCTTGGACATTTATTATGCTACATAATAAGAGTCCAGGGTAGGGCAGCTAAATAGCCAGTCAATTCAGCAGCTCAACAACATTATCAAGGGCCCAGGTTCTTTTTTTATTTTTTATAGTACTGAGGTTTCAACCCAGGGGTGTTCTACCTCTGAGCTACACCCCAGCTCTATTTTATTTATTTTTTTGTTTTAAAACAGGATCTTGCTAAGTTGCTGAGGCTAGCCTTGAACCTGTGATCCTCCTGTCTCAGCTTCCCAAGTACTGAGATTACAGGCGTGCCACACCCGGCCACCCAGGTTCTTTTCGCCTTCTACTTTTTCATCTTTTATGTGTTTGCTTTGTTCTCAGGTTTGAAGCCACATGGTGAAAATATAATCATTACTGTTTCAGGCATTGTAGCAATATCTTATGAAATAACGATATTACCTTTGTTTAGTTTTTAAGAGCATGAAACTTCTTTTCCAGAAATCTCAACAAAATTTTCAAATACCTCAATGGCCAGTGTTGGATATCATAATCACACCACTGAAAACCAACACTGGCAAGGGGACTGGAGTTTGCCTGGTTGACTTCCACTCATCCAAGGTAATGTCTGAGCTGGGGTACAATATGTTTTCCCAAGGAGTGTCTACCTGAACAAAACTAGGGTTCTGTTGGCTGGGAAAATAAAGGGAGAGGCTATTTGTTAACACGTCTATCAAATCTGATGAAATAAAAGCTGGCTTTGGATTTAGAAGTAAAATCTCAGCACCTGTCTTCATTATTTTTGAGAGTTTGGATAAATCCCAGTCTCTCTGAACCTCAATTTTCTCAACAGTGAAATGATGACCACAGTACCTATATGACAGCATAATTCTGAGTGTAAAATATAGGAGTGTACCCAGAAAAACCTCTGGACAATGCTTGAATCATACTGGACCATCCTGTATATTGACCCCCTCCTTCCCTTCTTGTTCCTACTCTATTCTTTTCTGCTTCTTTTTCCTTCAGTCTGAACTCCAAGTTAAAGAGCATGTTAGATAGGAATTCTATATGTAGTAGAAGATACTGGTTGGAAAAGGAAAGAGAAACAGGAAGGAAAGTAGAGGAGAAGAAAGGTACAAAGATAACAAGTCATATCCCAGAACCCCTCTGATAAAAGCTTTCTCATCTCAATTTCTTTTTTCCACTTTCCTTGGAAGACTATACTTACAGAGATTTGTTTTAACTCTAAAAACTATGTGGGGCTCCTGCTCTTCAGTTCTTTGTCAGGGTTCACTGTATTTTACTTGCTAGTCCAAGAGAATAGACCATTGTACTTTAAAAAAGGTTTCTAAAATGAATGTTTCAAAGACAAAGATTTTTCTAAGCCCTGGTAAGCATGGAGTGAAATTGAGCAGAGTTGCCTACATCCTACATGATCTCCGCAAAGGGTGGGGTAGCCTATTTATGCAAAATGTAGTTAAATGATTAACCTTGTGTTCTGTTGCATGCGCACACCCCTCGGTGGTCCCCGGGCAACTGCAGAAGGGAGCGAGTGTCCCTGGAATTCTGTGCGTTCCAATCCCGAAGTCTTGGGGTCTCACCCTGACTTTTCTTCCAGGTTCTTCTCACAGGAAGTAAATTTAATTGAGATACGTTCACTGAGACACAGTCCACAGACACCTAATGTCTCCTTTCTGTGAATCTCATTCAACCATTATCTTCAAGTATTTACTAAAATTAAGTCTCTGAGCCCCAAGAGCTATTAAAGAGCCTGTGGTTGTTCTGCAAGGCAAGATTGGGAGACAAAAGTTGTCTTCAAACACTTCTTCAGCCCTCCTCAGACTCCTTGTCAGGATCCCTTCCTGTTTCTTGTTTCTGTTTGTTCTTCCATTCCCTTCCTTTAGCTCATGTTCTTCAGAACCTGAGCAGAGAAAAAGGTCATATTTACAGTTTAGTGAAAATGTAAGCTCATGTTTTGTTAGTTCTCGTCGATATTCTCATTTTATGTTTTACTTATCATTTCCTACCTAGAAGAGCCCCCACGGGACTTCTTTTGAGAAGAGATCAAAAGCCCAAGACACATGCAGGCACTGTTTTAAAGCTCAATCCATTCTTAGTATCTGATATTCTTATATCACCCCCAAGAGAAGGGTGTTTTAGAATGAAAGCCTGGCCGGGCGTGGTGGCGCACGCTTGTAATCTCAGTACTTTGGGAGGCGGAGACCGGGATCCGGGTTCGCGGCCAGCCTCAGCTCTCTCTCTCTCTCTCTCTCTCTCTAACTTAGTGAGGCCCTCACTAAGTTAGTGAGACCCGGTTTCAAAATAAAGTATAAAAAATAGGGCCGGGGGTGTAGCGCAGAGGTAGAACGCCCCTGGGTTCAATCCCCGTACTGCAAAAAAAAAAAAAAAAATAGAATGAAAGCCTGGACTAGAGAAGCAGGAGCCCTGGGTGGTGGAAGGAGACTTGCATGCTGGAGGGAATCCAGGGTCTAGAATAAGGTGGAGCATAATTAATGCATTAATTACAAATATCAAACCAAGTCCAGCTTAAAAAGAAGAATTCTGGGTGGTGGACCAGCAAGAGGAGTAAGAACATAACCAGGGGAAAATGAGGCGGAAGTAGATACATGTCCAAGTAGGCAGGTCGCAGCCTAGAGGCAAAGAGAGGCTTATTGTATTTCAGATTCTGTGCATTTCTTTTGAGGGTCACCTCTTGTTATTTTTCTAGCTGTGCTCAGAAAACACAGCTTGACAACTGGACTCTTATTTCAGAAATTCTTATTTGTCAGTAGAAGTTTTCAACATTTTTTTTAAAGTAGGCTGATCTTCTGTCTAAAGAATTGGGAATTTTCTATTGTGCACTGAGCCTTAAATTCAAAAGCACTACTTTTGCCACATTGCAAATACTCAGCAGAATCTCCTTCTACAATTTTTAGTCATTAGCAGATAGGAAAAACTAGCAGATAGGAAAGAAATGCTAATAGTTATTGAGTTTAGGTCATGCCATGCACGTGACTAGTTGTAGGATTTAATTTAATATTTGCTCCCATAATTATTATCTCCAGTTTATAAATAAGCCAATTAAGTTTCCAAAATGTTAAAATCCCAGCCCAAGGTGCACAATGAGCACCCATCTTTATAACAGAGATATTCCAGCGAAGCCCATAATTCCTTATACCCCTTTCCTCCCAACCCGTCTGCTCATTAGAATCACTTAAGTATGGGAATGAAAACTCCTGGAGCCTCTCCAAACCACTGAACCAGAATCTCCAAGAGACTGGTCTGGGAATCTCTATTTTAAAGAGATCCCTGGTAATTCCCAGGACCAGGCAAGTTTAGGAACCTTCCTTGAAGTCTTGCCACTGCCCAAAGAGACCGTGCTTTTCAGCTAGTCTGTAT
Source organism: Glis glis (assembly GCA_004027185.1). NCBI lineage: Eukaryota > Metazoa > Chordata > Mammalia > Rodentia > Gliridae > Glis > Glis glis. The sequence goes on from PVJS01002530.1 coordinate 3,511, forward strand.
CCTGAAACCCTGGCCAGTATCATGTTTGTATTATTTTGCTAGTTGGGTTGAGAAATAAAGGTTTTCTCCTGTCCCAGAATTACCCAGATAGGACATTCAACTGGGGAAGTATGGAACAGGGACAGAGATGACACTCACTGGGCTCCCTCTGTTCCTTTGTCTGATCTCTGCCCTGTGTCCTCGCCACTCCTATGGGCTTCCCACCGATGGATCCTCTGAACCTTTAGCTCTTGAGCTGGGCATGCTCTGTCTTGGCCTGTCTCTCCCTGGATCTCCTGGGCTGGTCTCCTAGTCCTTTGGTTACTCTGTGACAGTAAGGGGTGTCTGAAGCCAGGCATCCCTGGTTCCTTTCCTTAGCAAGGAGGTATTTTCTCCCACTGATTTTCTGGTGGTAGATAAGAATTACTGGAATGCTATGGCTTCTTTTAACTGTTCTCTCTCAGTTTTCTTATGAGAAAAATAAAGGTGGAAGGTAGGAGAGAATTTTGGAAAATGTGGTAAATTAGATGAGCCCTTAGAGTCTTCCCAGTGCAACATTGTGCAAGTCCATTAAGGCTTGCACAGTGCACAATTGCCACCTATTTAGTGGCAATAGGTGACATTTGCACAATCGTAATCTATTTAGTGACAATAGGTGTCACTTCTCATGAGAAGGGAATGTGGTTGCTATCTTGAGCCTTAGAGAAATGATGGGTGTATATAAAACATCTTGATATCAAAGAAAGTACCTTTAAAATGGAAATTCAATTGGCGTTATTTGCACAACATTATCTTTGAGAGCGCCATAAGTCTCTATGTAGTTGATGATGTCGAGCACTGCAGTGTTCATGGGAAAGAGGAAATATGAATGCAAGTGAATGTAAAGGCATTAACACCACTCGTGTTGTCCTTGGTTCTTTCTACCTATGCAGAGCAGGCTTGCTTTACACATTGTTGGGTCAGAGACTCCCACAGGGTAATAGGAAGGAGCCTCTCCTTCCATGCCTCTTTTCTCAGTCTTCCACTTTCAATGTGCCATATTATCTGAAGTTTCACTAAAGTTTATGGCTTTGAGGGAACTTAAAAATCCTGTGCTACAATCTGAATATTGCATCAGAATCTTCTATAATTTTTAGTCATTAGCAGGAGTATAAATCATGAGTCAGACTAGTTCAATACTAGGAGAAATGGAATAGATGCTTATAGAATTAAGAGAATGCTGAATTATTGAACCAAAAATATAGAAAGATTAGGGATAGGGATGTTACGGACACCCAAAACCTGCCTGTGAAAATATTTTTACCAACTATCTCAGTTTCTCTTTCAGGATAATTATCTCGGGATTAGAGCAGCAATATCTATTGAGATCTGAAATCTTGACCAAGGTCATAGAAGCAATTTCAACCCCCATGCATTCTCCTCCTTTTGAACATTCTCTGTGTCGCAGACATTGCGCAGTCTAATAATACTCTGGTCACCTTGCTTTGCATTAGCAGATTAACATAAAAGCAATCTTTTAAAAAAAATCTTGCCAAACTTCAATGACAATATCAATACTAAAATTTGCATTAATGCAGCCGGAATATATTACTCTGAATTGTGGCCTGAACCTGAAATGTTAATGGGGATAGAAAGAAACATTTGGCAGGGTTTTAAGACATTAGCATAAATTAATTTCTTGCAACTTGCATACTTTGGGTCCTGAGGAAAATGGGTAAGCGACTCCCTCTAGAGTGATTTCTCTGCTATTATATTATGCAGCATCTGGGAAGGAGATACCACAGCATGGGTAACAATGGTAAAAAGAGAGAAAAGGAGAGAAAATCAAAAGCAAAGAAAAAAGCATCTCTGAATTTTAAGCCACAATCTCTTGCTTTGATGAGGTGTTTACAGACTTGTTTTATTTTCTTTTGCTTTCCCTTTTCTTCATTGATTAGGGCTATTTGGTCACCCTGAAATATAGATTCTATGGGGAAAGGCAAGATATATACATAATTATTTTTCTTTAATTACTAATTTTCAGAGTTAGCACAATAGCTACCTCCAAAGGCAACAATGAAGTGTTAGCTTGGTCTTGTTCTCAGATACTGGATTGAATTAAGGCATCCTGACGTTTTATCATCCTCAAACAAAGATTAGTATTTTGGGGGATAGTATAAACATGAGAGAGTATAGATCTGGGATCAGACTGCTGGATTCCTATTTGAATCCTTGTCGTGATCTGTGGTCATGAGCACCATGCTTCGTTTCTTGATGGATTATTTTCCTCATTGAAAAGTGAGGAGGATGATAATCACAGTATTTCAGTTGAAAATACTGCCCTGAAGCGCTGGAGAAAAGCAACCCTGGCCTATCTCCTGTGCTGTAGAGACTCCCATTTCATACATGCACAATGAATCCTTGAATGATACCCGGGCTGCTTTGTCACTCGGGATGCAGCGTTGGCACCAGCACGGTGCAAAGCCGTACCTCTAAACACCAAGGTCATGACAAGCACCGTTCATTCAGCACAGGACAGTGCTCCTCTACATCTTTGCTATGTCCTCACGTGTTAGTCAGTTTCTGGTCACTGTGACAAATACATGAGAAAAACAATTTAAGAAAGGAAAGATTTGGGCTCCTGGTTTCAGAGGGCTCAGTCCATGGTTGGCTGCTCCATTGCTCTGGGCCTAAAGTGAGGCAGAACATCATGGCAGAAGAACGTGGTGGAGAGAACTGCTCTGCTCATAGCAGCCAGGAAAGAGAGGGGGGGTTGGGGGACACCCCAGTGACCTACTTCCTCCAACCACGCCCCAGTGCCGACAGTTTCCACCTGAAAAGATAACTTTTAACTGTTCTTACTAATTTATAAGATAGTTTAGGGTAAAGCCATACATGTATATGTGTGTTGTATCTATATAAAAATTATAAATTAACAGATTATAATTGCATATATTTGTGGGATACAAAATGATGTTGTGTTCTATGTATAGAAAATGAAATGACTAAACCAATTCAGCTAACAATGGGTTAATCCCCTGATGAGGTCAGAGCCCTCATGATCCAGTCACTTCCCTAAAGCCCCACCTCTGAACATGGCTGCAATGGGGACAAACTTTTAACACATGAGACTTTGGGGGACCTTTCAGATCCAAACCATAATATAATACCTTAAAACAAAAAGTTACTGAGTTCTAAGAAAAAGAAGTCCATATTGTTTCATAATCCGAAGCATACTTCGTGCCTTACATGGCCTATATCTTTATTTTCATGTTAGGAGTCATGGCCTCAACTATTCTAATTTCAATTCTTTATATATGATATTTCTGGATTCACCTAAATAGAGAGATTGTTGGTCAAATGCATCTTATATTTAGCTGTAAGGAACATTTGTTTTGTCTAAATTAAAAGAAACAGTATATGAAATATGTGATACCATGGGACATTCCAATAAAATATAAATGCTTGCTTGGCTGTACAGGAAAGTATTTCTGGGCACAAAATCCTGGTAATAAATTCTACAGGTTCTATTTTCTGGAAATAATAAATCAAGATATAGTCTCACTTGAAAATGGATTTGAACAAACTGAACAGCATACTGATGATTTTGATCTCATTTTATTTCCTAGAATTAAGAGTTTTCAACAAGAAAAACTTAAAATATACAGATTTAAATATTATTTTAAGAAATGGTAAACATGGTATGTGATAATTTACATGATGAAATTAAAGTATTTTTAAAAATATTCTGTAATAATGATAATTTGTCACATTTGTTTCTATTATGATGCTTCAATGTGTATGTTAGTCAGCTTTCCATCACTAGAACAAGTACTTGAGATAAACTTATAAAGAAAAAAGGTTTACTTTGGCTCACAGTGTTGGAGGTTTCAGCCCATGACTGGTTGGCTCCTTTGCTCTGGGTTTGTGGAAGAAGTTCATAGCAGAGCAAAATTGTTCACTTCATGGCCAGGAAGTAGAAGTGAGAGTAAACTACTGGGGCCTCACAATCTCCGTAAGGGCATGCCTGTAGCAGATGGTGTTGATGTTGATTGATTGACGAGAAGTCTCTCATGTGAATGACAACAGAGTCAAAATGACAAGACGTCTGAGGGACCTGGAGATGAGAGAGATATCTATCTCTCCTACCTTCCTTTCACCAGTGTCCTGCTTTTATTGAGAGTTATAACCAAAGCATAGTCAAAATAATTGATCATAGGAGATAGCAAAGCAGTCATGGGGTGAGTCAGGGAAAAACATCAAGGTAGTCACAGATGAATCAGGGAAGGAAAGGGTACATAAGGAAGTTGTCAGGGTCTTTGCTTATTCGTCTCATTTGGTCCTTTGGAAGGAAGATTTATCTGCTCATAGTTCTGGAGATTTCAGGGGTTCAGGCCAGGTTACATTGGCAGAGCTCAGGGCATGGTGGCAGGAAGGGGAAACAGAGAGAGAGAGAGAGAGAGAGAGAGAGAGACAGAGAGAGAGAGAGACAGAGACAGAGAGAGAGACACTAAATGTTCTGCTCTCACATCACAGAGGCTGGAAGCAAGAGAGAGAGCAAGCAAGTAGATTCAAGGACACAAGCACAGTCCCCAGGGCCACACCCCAGGGACTCACCTCCTCCAGCTACACCCCACCTGCCTAGATTAACACCCAGTAAATCCATTACAATAGGTTTATCCACTGATGAGGATAAAAGGGTTTACAATCCTTATGACTCTGAACATTAATACATGAGCTCTTTCAGGGGACATTCTATATCCAATATAACAAATATTATCTAATTCTTTGTATTTCCTGGGAGAATAACAGTGTGCAAAAGAAGCCAGCCTCACAATGAATGCAGAGCCCCATAATGGGAGGCTTGTGTAAATGTGGGCCCTCAGTGGTGTGGGCGGGGCATGTCAGTAGGAGCAAGTGCAGTAGGTGTACCATCATGATTAGTAGGTAGACATAGGCAGAAAATGCCTAAAGAGGTAAAAATGGGATAGGAGAGGGTTTGAGAAAAGGGTGGGTGTTCAAGAAATCAAGTCCTAAATGCCGATCCCAATTGATGTCAGAGATATTATTGTAGTGTGGTACAATCACTATAAAAGTTGAGATGGCATACTGAAGCTCACTGGGGAGGGACTGATGCACTGATAACACAGTTTCAAACTCTGAGCACACTAATTAGGATGCTGGTTTCCCATAGAAAAGCTCTGATGTATACAGACATATATATGAATATAAAAAGCAATCGTACAAGCATGTTCTCATTTCCAACATAGCAAATGCATGCATAAAAATGCTCTTTACATTTTATTGACAGGCTTAGAAGCCTGTCAAGGTTAAATAAGAAAAATGGCCAGATAGAATTTTTTTTCAAGATCTGCTGCAAAATCTTTAAAATGCAGGGGTAAGGAATGATAATAGAGATGAAGGAAGAGGGGATAATTGCCACTCTGTGTGAGAATCTTACATTTGTATGTGACTCAGCTGTCTACCAACAAAAGGATTAGATGAGAGGCCAGCTGGAACATAGACAGACACATTAAGTCCACTATTATAGATTTGAGGGAATTCAGAGGATGGATGAAGCATCTCAGAATTTCAGACTGGAGTATCTAATAGTAACTGTCAGGCTGGGATAAGGTAGTCATTTATTCTAATTTTTAAAGCATTTCCTGTCTCTTTGTTCTTGGGGATGTTTTGTTTTGGGTCCTTACACATGACAATGAACATTTTTGTGCTTCTGCTTCTCAGTCTGTAAAATAGATGCTTATAGATGCCTTCAGGAATGCCTGGATGGCATGTCTCACGTGCATGGTATCATAGCTCGTGAGTGCCTATGGGAACCCCCTTTTATGTTTATTTTCCCTTTCCATCTTTTGAAGGCAGTTCGCGCCTATGTATTCATCATGTTGCATAGAGGGTTACACAGCTTTGCGAAGATATCATATAGGGTATGTTCATTAACTATTTTGAAACATCCTTGTTTGAAGAAGAAAGGCTACTCTTAACTCTCCTTTGCAAATTAAATTTATAAAAGAACACATCCCACTATTCCATACAATCATAATGCACCGATAAAAAATTTCCTAGACAAATTGATTAGTCATTGGAAGTTTATCAACTTCCTAACAAGGGATCAATGAAACAGTGAGTCACACTGTTATGGTAACCATATTTATGTTTATTCTCTAAATGAAAAATAGTCTGATACACAAAAAGAAATGAGATATGATACTTAATATTACTTTAATAATTGTCAGATGTATGTGTACCCTCTCCTGAGAGGTGACTGTAGTTGCTCAAGTTTGAAAATTTAGCTCTGATGGAGCTAAAACTAGAACTTAGTGCTAGGGATTCCTTGAAATGTATTCCAGCTAAAGCAAGATAAATGGTTGCAGGAAGGGCATTGGAAATGATATGGAGTAGTTTGAGAGAAAATGCAAGGGATGGCAATCTAGAATAAGCAATGTTTATATATAAAGCTGCTTATACACAAATTACCATTTCTCTTCATTCTAGCATCTACACATAACTTCTCTGAGAGTGGTGCAGAATCTTCACCTTGATGAAATGTGAAGACTTTACTACTCATTTTCATTTTAGAAGGAAAATTTTTAATAATTTTCATATATCCTTAGGAAGTATCTCCTGGATCTCAATTGAATTTGTGGGGAATATGTTTGCATTTGGTTAATGTCCTGAGAAATCATTCTATAGAGATGGAGAAAGATGTTGCTGGGAGAAAATGATTCTCCTGAAGAAGAATTTCTCTTTCTTTCTTTCTTTCTTTCTTTCTTTCTTTCTTTCTTTCTTTCTCTCTCTCTCTCTCTCTCTTTCTTTCTTTCATCTTTCTGTCTTTTCTCTCTCTCTCTCTCTCTCTCTCTTTCTCTCTCTCTCTCTCTCTCTCTTTATTTCTACTGGGGGTTGAACCCAGTGATGCTCTACCACTTAGGTACATGCCCAGACTTTTTTTTAATTTTTAGACAGGATCTCACTAACTTGCCAAAGCTAGACTCTAACTTGCAATCCTCCTGTTTCAGGCTCCTGAGTCTCTGGAATTACAGTCTGGAATTACAGGTGTGCACTGCTGCACCCAGCATGTTTTAGCATTTCTTACTGTGTTTTTTTTTAATCAGGTTCTTCTTTTTACTCAAATTCATTTGTAGAGGAAAAGTTTCTATTCAAAGTATTAATTGAATCAAGATAATTAAGCAAAACAACATATTAATGTAGTTGTGGACTATACATGGAAACTTATTTTAAAGTAAATTTTTGATTTAGTAATAGGTAGTTTGACTAAATTCAAACATGTTATTATTATTTCTCAGGTGTCATTCAAAATGACCTTTTTCATTTTTACATATTTAGCACAGAAAAATAGAAAACTTAGCTAAACATACTGCTTGAGGCAATCACTATTAACATTTTGAGAACTAGCTCTCCAAATAGAGATCTAGTCAGATATATGGAATTCTTCTAAAACAACCATTCCATGAAGCCATAAATGAATGACTGAATGAATCAATCCATAGTTGACAGAATTTGATCACAATGTGTGTATATTTATTTTTCTTAAAAATACATTTTGAACTATTTTTAGTCACATACTTAAAAAATATTTGTGCATTGTAATTGTACGTGATGATGGGATTCATAGTGATACATTCATGTGTGCGCATAGCATTATTTGGTCTGTTTCCTTCTCTGCGGCCCCCTTCTCATCCCTCCTCCCTCCCCATCCTTTCCCATTACTCTATTGGTCTCTCTCCTAACTTTCATGAAGTCCTTTTTCTCTCCTTTTTCCTTTCTAGCTTTCACAGGAGACAAAACATGCAGGCCTTGATTTTCTGTGTTTGGCTGATCCCACTTAGCACAATGGTCTCCAGGTCCATCCATCTCCCTGCAAATGACATAATTTTGTTGTTCTTTATGGCTGAGTAAAACTCCGTTATGTCTATATACCACATTTTCCTAATCCATTCATCTGTTGATGGGCATCTAGGTTGATTTTATAACTTGGCTTGTTAACCACATAAGTTTTAAGGACTGCCTATAACTATTCTATTTTCATCAGTTCCTAAAATTGAGCATTTAGAAATTTCATTATTTCTAATTCTTTTGAAATTTTAAGCTGTACTATAGTTGACATCCCTTAAGTATATTTTTGGTCTATTTACAACCATTATATTGTAATCGTTTCCTAAACATGAGATAGTGTAAAAATGGGACACCTGCTTTAAAGATTTTTAATACATATTTTCAAATGGTGCTGAAAAATATTTGTATCTCTTGGTAATATTACAGCAGTACAGAACAGTGCTCATTTTTCTTACTCTTGTGAGTGATGATTTATAATTTTTATGAAATCTAATATTTTAAAAAAGGGATTTTTATTCATATATTTGAAGGTCATTAGTGGGTTTTTGGAAAGGTTTCAATGACCTTATTTTTCTTGTATCAAGTCACTACCATTCTTTGTATGACAGGAATTTGTCGTATAGGTTTTGGTGTGGCTCACAATATCTTAATATTTTATTTTTATATTACATTTAAAATTTTATTTATGAACCTATAAACATGTTTACTTTTTAATGTTTTAATACTTATGTATATGTACCTGTTTTCAAATTCATTGCTCTTTTCCTTGAAGAAATTGTCTTTGAGTTGATATTCTGGGAGCACTATTACGTTAATGATATAGAAACACTTCTATTTTTCCTAGCAAATTTTATTTTTAAAAAGTTATTTTCTATATTTAACAAACTATTTTTTACTTTAAGACTCAATTTTCTGTCTTTAAATCTTGAATTTGCTGGAGTTTGCATTGTTATTGTAAATGAAATCTTTTTGCTTTAATTGTATGTTCTGAGTGGTTATTGCTGCCTGGGGGGAAGTGATGGGTTTTGGTCTTTGTTGTTTTTTCCTTTGCAACTTGACTGACTTTTCTCCGTGGCTGATTCCCGCACTGCCTCCATGCCAGGCTTAGCCCAAGGCTCCTGCCAAAGAAAACTAGGAGGGACAGTGCAGCCCGTTGCCCCGGGGGTCAGCATAACACGCTTTCCATGTCAGATCATGGTTTAATCTGTTCTTAGTTTTCCCTGCTCCAATCACAATGGCAGGGTCTGCTGGAGGTTCCTGCTTCTCACAGCAGGCCCTTCCTTTCCTCCAAGTGAGATGGAGCTGAGCCAAGTGCCACTCATATGACCCCTCACCTTGGTCTTACCAGCACTGTTTCTTGCAGATAGTCCTTGAAATTGTGCGCATGTGAATGCCACTTTTCTTCTGGTTTTAGACATAAGTGTAGATTCTGATATCTTTTTTGGGGGGAGGAGGTACTGGGGCTGGAACCCAGGAACATTCTATCTCTGAGCTACACCCCCAGACCCTCTTTATTTTTATTTATATATTTTTTGTGTTACTGGGGATTGAACCCAGGGGAATTCTTCCTCCGAGCTACACCCCCAGCCCCTTTTATTTTTTATTTTGAAACAGGGTCTCACTAAGTTGCTGAAGGTCTCACTGAATTGCTTAGAGTGGTCTTGAACCTGAGATCCTCCCGTCTCAGACTCCCAAGCACTGGAATTACAAGCATGCACCATCACACCGGACTTGGATTTTGATATCTTTTTATATTCTTTTTATCCTACCAATGGAATTTGAGAGGCAAAGAAAGTTAAATATGTGGCCTCCATTTTTTACCTTGACCCAGAAATCTTTAAAGTCTCTTCTATTTGTTGGTTATCTGATAAATCTTATAGAGAGTTAAAAGAGTGTAAATTAAAACACTTGGATGTTTTCTTCTGGGAGCCACATCTGCCTTTACCTGGGTCTGTTTTCTGCTGCAGCTGTAGGTGATGCGCTGGTGTAATTTCTGAGCTCACCACCTTTGCCTGGCCTAGGAGGAATCCATGCCAGCCAGCTTTCAGTTTGGCTTCATGATTGCAGGAGGCACACAGCTGTGTGTGTGGGGGGGTAGCTTTGTGATTCTTTTCGGGTGTGGATATAAGTCACTGGGTCACCGGTCTCAGATACCTTTGTAATTCTCATCCTATATCTAATTATAGAATATAACTTCCAGGAGCAAGACTTTCATTGGTGGCTTTTAGACATTTCAGATGAGGAGTCATAATGTCAAAGGCAGGAACGTTCCCCAGTGCTGCAGAAATCACAATTCATAGGCTCAGTTAGGTACGTCTGATTTGGGGCAAAGGGATTTCCAATACCTTTGCCACTTACTTATCTATATATGACCTTGAAAGTGACTTTTTGTGTTTGAAAGTGTCAGCTGGGCATGGTGGCGCACACCTGTAATCCCAGTACCTTGGGAGACTGAAGACAGGAGGATCACAGGTTTGAGACCAGACTCAGCCACTTAGTGAGACCCTCAGCAACTTAGCAAGACCCTGTTTCAAAATAAAAAATAAAATGGGGCTGGGGGTGTAGCTCGGAGGTAGAATGCCCCTGGGTTCAATCCCTAGTACCAAAAAAAAAGAAAAAGAAAAAGGAAAAAGTGTCACTCTCTTAGTAGTCACCGCTGCATTCCTGGAGAGATGGACTTACAAAGGGGGAGCCCATAACCGAAGCTTCTACTGTATAAAGCTTGTAATCCTTGTGGCTTGGCCATAGACATAGCAATGCTTAGAGTTGTCACATGTGTCAGGGAATGGAGGCAGGATGGGGTGACTTCCTTGCCTCTGAGAACCGAGTTCCCAGGTGTGTGAGACATAGGAGGTGCATATTCACTGAGATCTTGCCCCTCTGATGAGCAAGACACACCCACTGATCAGGCTTCCCCGTTCCTAGATTTGAGCTCGCACTCTAACCCCAGCTGAGAGTTTCTTCTCTTTTTCCATAAATAGAAACACTGGGCCCATGTGATGACTCCTCCGGGCTCCCGCCCTCCGCCGCTGCTCTGTGCTGAGCTGCAGATCTGCTGGGATATTTTCTGCTACACGAGCAAGTCGGCTTCCTGAATATTTCATGCCTTCTGTGCATACTTGATGGGGCAAGAGCTCTCACCAGTGACGAATTCAGAGCACATGCATTTGGCAGCTTTCCTGAACTGTTTACTTTAATAACATCATCGGCAATTAGCCCCATAAAGTCGGCATTTAAATGGGTCCCGCAAACAAACGCGCCTTTGAATCAGCTAATAACGAGATAGGCCCAAAGAGGCCTGATGTAATTAGGCAGGACAAGAGCCGAGAGGAAATTAATCAAGGGGAGGAGCATTGAGAAATGTTGTAATTCCAATGGGGATGGGAAAGAGTGGGATAGGAGATGGGTAGAATCCATCAATACCTACTTATCCCTTTCGTTTGCACATTTACTATTTATCCAAGAGCCCCACAGATCCTGGAGGTCTGAGAGAGGGAAGGAGGAGTAGTTATTTATTTAGCACCTTCTGTGTGGCAGGTGTTGTACGTTTATTTTTAAAACACTTTATTATGTTTAACTTTGATAGTATTCTGCAAGGTAGGGATTGTATAAGTGAAGCGTTTACGGATGAAGACTCGCTGGGGAGATGAAACAGTGACTCACAAAAGCAGGTGGGTGTGGATGTCATTGAAGAGGACATCGCTGATCAGAGAGAGGCTGAATAGAGAGAGGGATAGCGACCCTGCCCCCAGGGCTCAAGGAAGAGAGAGGACCCTCAGGTTGATGCAGTCGGGAAGGTTTCCCCGCATGGGAGCTTGCTCTGAACACGCGGGTGGGATCTTAAGCAAGTGAAGGGGGCCCTAGAAAGATTGGCAATGAGTAGACGTGAGATCCACGTGAGTGGGAACTTTCTTTCACCCGTTGCTTTCATCTTGGCATCTAGACCAGGCACTGAGTCATTTCTGAATGAGGGAAATAAGGGAATTCTCCTCTCGAGAAAGACAAATACCAACAGCACAGTGGACAGACATAGAACAGGATTTGGAGTGAGGCTGAAGTTGATTTCAATACCAGATATATCGCTTATCAGCTGTGTGATCGCCTGTAAGTTATTTAATCTCTGGACCTCAGTTTGCTCACTGGAAAATGGGCATGATAATACTTGCCTTGTAAACTTGTGGAGCGGCTTGGCTGTGGGACACGTATATCCCTGGGACATTGTTTGACAAACAATGCGTACTTGTAGCTATTGCTAAAGACAATGATTCTCACCCTCCAATACGTTACAGCTCATGAAGATGTTTTCTCTTGGAAGACAGGGGTATATTTTAGCCTCTGGCCTTGTGGCCATAGTACTGCGATTGCTCAATGTCTGGCAATGTGGAAGGATTGTTTTTCCTTAAACTGCTTGGCTTTTTCCCAGAGCTTATGTTCTCCTGAGTATTCTGCCCCCCTTGAAGTAGGTACATTTGGGTCCTAAAGTCTACAAAGAATTAAAAAAAAAAATAGGCGCACTGTGTATTGATAAATGAAGCCAGCTTGCTGTCGTGATGGTATTATTTTGAAACTTCAATTTGAAACCAAATTTCACTGGTGTCATAATTGACTTCTTCCTAAAGCTCAGATCTTTGCAGCTTTCCCAGGGAAGTATTGAGGATTGAGTAAAATTCTTCAGCCAACCATAGCTTTAGTCTGGACGACTTAATCCCAGTGCGTGCAGAGGGGAATAAAACGTTACGTAAACGCAGCTATCTGCTCGACCCCATGACTTTCCAGCTACCGCTGTCACAGACCCATCCTCCGCCAGGATTCTATTATATTGCTTCTTAATCCAGAGCTGGGAAATGGAGTTGCATTGATGGTTACAGGACAGACTTGGTACCCAGCCAGGTGGGAATGGTTGCATCTCCGTGTTTGATTCTGCTGACGCGCTCTTCTTTCCTGAGCTGGAACACCCTCCCCTCGGTCCCTCTTGGCTCCCATTTCTATTGAAGACCCTCACCTCTCATCACGTGATGCTGAAGAACCCTCAGGAATCAGTCTTTCAGACAGACATGAGCTAAAGATTCTGACATAAGCACCCAGAGGATTGGCTTCAAGACACTAAATTTGAAGAGAGAGAGAGAGAGAGAGAGAGAGAGATGGAAATTGCAAAGTAAACCATATTTAGGGAACTGCAGCTGAAGAAGGAGAATAAGCTAATGGAAGAGAGATGTTAGTCCTCTTTATAAAAATAATAATGGGCCAGGCGTGGTGGCGCACGCTTGTAATCCCAGTACTTGGAAGGCGGAGACCGGAGGATCCGGGTTCGCGGCCAGCCTCAGCTACTTAGTGAGGCCCTCCGCAACTTCGTGAGACCTGGTTTCGAAATAAAAGTATAAAATATAGGGCTGGGGGTATAGCTCGGAGGTAAAGTGCCCCTGGGTTCAATCCCCAGTACCTCAAAAAAAAAACACAAAATAATAATGGGGTGGGCATGGTGGTGCATGCCTGTAATCCCAGTACTTGGGAGGTTAAGACCAGAGGATCACAAGTTCGAGGACAGCCTCAGCAATGTAGAGAGACTCTTGGCAACCTAGCAAGACCCTGTTTTAATACAAAAAGTAAAAAGGGCTGGGGGGTGTAGCTTGGAGGTAGAATGCCCCTGGGTCCAATCCCCAGGAACACACACACACACACACACACACACACACAGATAAAATAATAACGATGCATTATCTTTAATGTGGAGTGAAAAAGGTGAAAGTCTCCATGACGTGACCTTGATCTGTGCTCCCTAATCGTCTGTCTTACATCATGCATTACACATGATTTATTCTCCATAAACATTTTCCCTGAACATTAACCCTCATGTGTTTCTTGTTCCTCTGCATTTGAATTAGCTGCCACGGTACCCAAGGAGTCTTTATCTTGTTAGCAAGATGCATTATCTTGTGGGCCATTGAAAGATGGAGGCAGAGGAGCATCAGGGAGGCAGCAGGGCGGGTGGGGGAACAAAGGCTGCTCTCTAGAGATTTCTCAGCCACCTGCGCTGCGGCCTCTCTGTCCTCTTCTGTGACAGTTCCCTCCCATTTTGAGTGGTTGGATCAATGGGATCAGTGCCTTCTCCTTTATCTTGCAGCAAGACAAGCCCTTTAAGTTAGGGTTGCAGGAGATACTTTATTTTCCTGTCAAAGTAAAATGATGGACCAAAAACACCAAACCTGAAATAGGAATAAAAAAATGTCTTAAATGTAGCCACTCAAATCCCCGCATCTTTCTCTTTATTTTTCTTAGTGAACTCAATGTAGCTGCAATGTAGCACTTAGCTCAAAGCAGTACTTTCTAGGGACATGGGACTGATTTAAATAAGAGCTGCTTTTAAAAACCCATATTCCAGTTTTTCACTGTGTTTTAATCAGAGGACTGAAGACATTTTAAAGAAAGATACCAAGTTTGAGTGGAAACTCAGTTAAGCTCCTATATTAGTTGTGCTTTTTATCGTCTTCTTTTCCCCACCGCCCCACACTTATTTTCAACTGAAACAAATAAAAAGAAAGGAATGAAACATAAGTAAATTAGATGAAAATATCAGGTGTGCACAAAGCACACATAGCATCTAAAAATATTTAAAAAGCACGCCCAGACTGCGATGCATGGAGATCAATTATAATGAGCATGTGTCAGATTTCAACTCTGCATTAAGCACTCTGCATACATTATTTCGTGAATTCCCCCACACATTGGGAAATAGAAATAGTAAAGTGGAAAGTGTAGACACCTCCTTTACAAAGAGAAAGCGTGCATAGCTATTTTAAATACGTGCTAAGAAAGCTAACCGCAGGGCTAGCAGAACGCCTTGCGCCTGATGTAATTTAGGCGTAATAATCATTGATTCCCTTTTGAATTTGTCATGAAAGGAAACAGAAGCTTGTAGAAGCTAAGTTACTTCCTCAAGGTCTTGTCCCTGACAAGTGGAGGCACCAGAGATCTAGAACCCACGTGTAATGAGCTACCCTTGGGGGGGGAAAGGGCTTTTAGAACACCCAACTTCTCTGACCCTGTCATGAAAAGATTTTTCCAGCTCATAAAAAACAGGTGGAATGAACAGACTAGTAAGGCAAGAAGGACCTACCTATTTCTCTTAGGCTTGACTATAGATTTGCAACAGGAGAAAAAAAGATGCAGATCTGAAAATTGCTTTTTCTAAGTCTTTTTCAGCTTCGAGTCAGACTTATTCTGTGTGTATGTGTACTGTGTGTGTGTGTGTGTGCCTGTTAATGACTTTTAAGGTGAACTGAGATATGGGGTAAAAACATTGTCAGCAGCATTGTTCATTTTTTTTTTTTTTGCGGTACCGGGGATTGAACGCAGGGGCGTTCTACCTCCGCGCTACACCCCCGGCCCTATTTTTTTTTATACTTTATTTTGACACCGGGTCTCACGAAGTTGCGGAGCGCCTCACTAAGGAGAGAGAGAGAGAGAGAGAGAGAGAGAGAGAGACAGGGAGAGAGAGAGTCAGAGAGCTGAGGCTGGCCGCGAACCCGGATCCTCCGGTCTCCGCCTCCCAAAGTACTGGGATTACAAGTGTGCGCCACCACACCCAGCAGCAGCATTATTCATAATGGCCCAAATTAGAAAAAAAATACATTTTCATCAAGAGGAATGGATGTATTTTAATATTCAAAATAAGGAAATGTTACGCACTGATGAAAATGAATGAACGTCTGCGAGCCATCCATTCCACACACTCGTGGAGGAATTGCAAAAATACAGTCACGAGCAAAGGAAGCCAGACCAAAAACACATGCTGTATAATTCCATTTACATAAAGGTCATAGGCAATGTTAAATGGCATTATTTAGAGATTCATACATAAGTATTAAAACTATCACACAACACAAGGAGGCGATTCCCATCCAAGTCAGGTCAGGGTTACTCCAGGATATAAGCAAGAATTCTGACCAAGAACAGCGTTCTTGGATGTTTTAAGGATGTTAATTTAGGATAATTATTAAACTGTGAATTATATTTGTATGTGATTTTCTGAATGCATATTATATTTCACAATAAAAAAGGTTTTACTTGTTCTACTAAGACATGTTCTTTTTTTTTGTTTTTTGTGGTACTGGGATTGAATTTAGGGACAGTCTATCTCCGAGCTACACCCCCAGGCCTATTTTATTTTTTTTATTTTGAAACAGCATCTCACTAGGTTGCTGAGAGTCTCACTACATTGCTGAGGCTGTCCTTAAACCTGCAATCCTCTTGTCTCAGCCTCCCAAGTGCTGGGATTACAGGCCTAAGCCACCATGGCCGGCTAAGACATGTTTCTTCAATGGGGGAAGTAGCAGCAGGGGTCAGAGTACACATCTCAGACTCCATCTTCTGCTCTCCCCAAATTGGGATAGATGCAGGGCAGGGCTGCACAGCTGCAGCAGCGGTGGCTTCCCTGTTGTCTGTCCCAACATATAACCAGCAGAGCCAGTTATGGGTCCTGGACCACTGGGCAAATACCTGGATCTTTTCTTCATGCAAAAGATGCGAGAAGAGCCCAGCATGGTTTGGCTAGTTTAACACTACATTTATGAAGGAAAAAAGGGACAGCGAAACATTTAGCTAATTTGTCCCTTAGAGAACTACAGTTTTTCTCTTATATCAACAGAGAGAACCAAATTTTACCCAGATAAGGAAAACACCCTTATTCTCAGCCAGCCCCCAAACATCAAGCCCATCTCATTTTTTTTATTTTTCTTTTTTTTTTTCAGTACTGGGGATTGAACCCAGGGGCATTCTACCTCCAAGCTCCACCCCCAGCCCTATTTTATTTCTTAATTTTGAAACAGGATCTCACTAAGTTGCGGACAGCCTCACTAAGTAGCTGAGGCTGGCCGCGAACCCGGATCCTCCAGTCTCAGCCTCCCGAGTACTGGGATTACAAGCGTGCGCAAATACCATTACATTCTAACTCATCACGACTTAGCATGTTTGCTCAGCTTACTTCAGGGGCTGCTCGTCCATGAAACTAAGTGTGTGTGCCTCCATTTCCTCCCTGTGTAAAGGTCCGAAGGTGGATGGGAGGCTGGAGTAAGCGTGCTGAGGACAGGGCGTCCAGGACAAAAGAAAGCGTAGCGCCCCCAACCGGGACAAGCTGGAAGTAGCCAGGTAGGCTGTGGGGTGGAGGTAGAGATGCCCAGCCTAGGTTAGAAAGCCTTGGAGCTAGGACTGTAAGAGTGTCTGAAAAGTCAAGGCCCTGAGCTTCTGGTCTCAGGGAAAATCATGACACTTGTAATGAGGTCTAGGATGAGGACTGAGGGGGAACAGGCCCCAGTGATATTAATTTTTTAAGAGAGAAAGCCAAGCAGTGAGATTGAGAATCGACACAACATCCCTGGCTTCTCTGGTCAGTCAGTCCTTACCGCCAGAGCTGATCCCTGACCTCCTTGCATTATTTAGAGTCAGGCCTGTCTGCTAGGTCAAACAGGAAGTGAGGTGGGCACTGGGGACTTTAAGCCGAGTCAGGGAGGGGGCTCTGTTCACACTGCCAGGAGGAACCTGCGGCAAAACTCTAAAAAGGAAAATAAAGTTAAAAACTTAAGAGTTTACTGTGTTTTCTGCAGCTGTGGCTACATAACAAGTGCACTATGGGATCTCAAAGTTGGGGTGTTCATCTTTTAAATAATTAAATAGGACGTAAGTTTTGTTCATTCATGCTACCCTTTTTTGGCATGTGTACCTCAATTTGTTTTTCTGCAAATTGCTTTTAAGAACTAAATGTAGGCTAGGTGAGGTGGTGCACCCTTGTAATCCAAGTAGCTGGGGGGCTGAGACAGGAAGATCACAGGTTTGAGGACAGCCTCAGCACTTAGTGAGAGCCTGTTTCAAAATAAAAAAAATAAAATAGGGCTGGGGGTGTAGCTCAGAGGTAAAATGCCCTTGGGTTTAATCCCCATTTCCACAAAAAGAAAAAAAAAAGAACTAAATATAGATCTAATGTTTACTCTGATTTTTGGATTTGTCCTTTTAAGCTCATGGAAATATGTTTTTATCAAGATTCTGTTACCCATAACAGTTTTTATATCCATAAATCTGTTCAAATTTCCAGCAAGCGGCCGGGCGTGGTGGTGCACGCTTGTAATCCCAGTACTTTGGGAGGCAGAGACCGGAGGATCTGGGTTTGCGGCCAGCATCAGCTCTCTCTCTCTCTCTCCCTGTCTCTCTCTCTCTCTTTCTCTCTACCTAATGAGGCCCTCTGCAACTTCGTGAGACCCGGTTTCAAAATAAAGTATAAAAAATAGGGCCGGGGGTGTAGCGTGGAGGTAGAACGCCCCTGGGTTCAATCCCCGGTACCGGAAAAAAAAAATTTCCAGCAAGCCCAAACCAAAAGTAGAATAATCATTAAACAGATGCCATTAGATTAAAAAAAAATAATCATAGAGTTTCTCCCACATACACATCTGCATCTAGGGTTGGTCTTGATCTTTTTTTATTTTTAGAAAAAGAAGATAGCTCTACTGACTGGCAAACTGACATTTTGGAGATTAATTAGTTTATTAAAGATTATATAGCAAATTACAGAGCTACTTGCTCATTTTGTTTTATGGTGCTCTTAAAATCAAGGCAGAAAGCAGGGGTTCTCTTGCCTTTTGTAATTAAGTGTCTGCAGATGTTGCACCAACCTGACTAGTTGAAATGAAAATAATTACAGTCTGGACATCATTGAACATGGGGTCTTAGGGAGCAGATCAGCCAGCGTGTGCTGTGGAAGAACTTCTTCATGCCAGGATTTCCTCGGTTTTAAAATTTTATTGTATTTATTATCTATTTATTTATTTATTTATTTGCAAGAGGTATTGAACCCAGAGGCATTCTACCTCTGGGTTATACCTCCATCCATATATATATATTATTATTATTATTTTTTTTTTTTGCGGTACCGGGGATTGAACGCAGGGGCATTCTACCTCCGCGCTACACCCCCGACCCTATTTTTTTATACTTTATTTTTGAAACCGGGTCTCACAAAGTTGCGGAGGGCCTCACTAAGGAGAGAGAGACAGAGACAGAGAGACAGGGAGAGAGAGCACTGAGGCTGGCCGCGAACCCGGATCCTCTGGTCTCCGCCTCCCAAAGTACTGGGATTACAAGCGTGCGCCACCACGCCCAGCCCTATTATTATTATTTTTGAAACAGAGTCTCACTAAGTTGCAGAGGGCCTTGCTAAGTTGTTGAGGCTGGCTGCAAAAACCTGTTATCTTCCTGTCTCAGCCTCCCAAGTACTGGGATTACAGGTGTGTGCCACCATGCCAGGCAAATTTCCTCAGTTTAAACTGGAGGTAACCACCAGTTTCTGACATTATATATATGGAGAGAGAGAGTGTGTGTGTGAGTGTGTGTATCAATGCATATATGTGTATGTATCTATGTGTATATGACATATCACACCATGCTCAATAACTAAAATCATGGTGCATGCTTTTCCCTTAAACTTTCCAAAATGTTGACATCGGTTAAAAAAAAACCTCACTTATAAGGACAACAAAGTAATACTCTCTGTGTGTGTGTGTGTGTGTGTGTGTGTGTGTGTGTGTGTGTTACTGGACATTGAACCCAGAGGCTTTATATCTCTGAGCTGCACTTTTTTTCTTTTGAAACAGGATCTTACTAAATTATCCCTTTTTGGCCTTGAACCTGCGATCCTCCTGTCTCAGCCTCCCAAGTACTCAGATTATAGGTATGTAGATATGTACCACGGTGCCTGGCAGTAATACCAAGTTTTAATTGAATATTTTGAGATCCATAGTTTATGATGTATGAGTGATCTTAAAGGGTCTTATGTTTTCTCTCATATGTGGAGGCTAGAGAGAAAACAGGAAACATAAGGGACTTTAGATAAATAAGGAGAGAGATCAGTAGAATAGTGGGAGGGATTGTGGGAGGGAGGAGATGAGAAAGGGGGGCTTGGGGAAGGAGAGTTCAAATAATGCTATGTCTGCATATGAAGGTACCACTACCAAGCTCACTAACATGTACAGGGAGGGAGGAAGGGGAGCAGGGAGGGATGCTGAAGGAAACACACCAAGTGCTGTGTGTACCACTTTGAACCTCACTCTGATGTATAATTACAATGCACCAATAAAATTTTTAAAATAATTAAATGAAAGAAATGTGATGAGAACCTATGGGGCAATTAGGATGAAAGCTCCCTTTTTCTCAGCCCCATAGATGTTAATAATGTGCCCTATGGTGTCTTAGGGAACAGCATTTTGTTATCATGATGTGAGTGACATGCTACCATTCTTTTGACACCAATCATTTCAAGTTGAAAAATAAAGAAGTCAAATACCTTGAGTGTAGATATGATGATATCTTTAAAAGCCAAAAGTTATTAGATTTTTTTTACTTAAAATGAAAAAGCCATTGAAGCATCCTACAAATTTTAATCACTAAACAAGTAAATATCAGCCCATAACCCATCAAAGCAAAAAAGTTTCTAGAATTCTTCTTATTCTTCTTATTAAAGTAGAAAAGTCCTGGAGGCCCAAAAGTAAGAAGGCCACAGTGGGCCACACCCAGCTCTGACCTGGCTACGTGACCTCACAAGGAGCCATTGTGAGGGAGTCCCCAGGATGGGCTATATAAGGCCCTTGCCGCAGCTGATTTTTGTCCATTAGTACAGGGAGCTCTTGGTGGTGACCTGTCGGACTCCGAGATAGTCAGCGCTTTTGGTAGATTGGTGGCTTTGGATCTGATTTGTTGGTTTGGGCTTTTGTGTGTTGTTTGTTTGAGTTTGTTATTTTGCTTTACTTTTGTTTGTTTGTTGTTGTTGTTTTTTTTTAGCTAGCATCATTAGTTGCTACTGTGTCTTTCGATGGGCAGTGCTAGGAGAGAGAGTAAAGAGGTCTGGCCAGGCCTTACTGACAGCTCTCCCTGCGAGGATGTCCTCATGGACAATTATACGGTCCTGAGAGTCACTGGCAAGGGTGGTTTTGCCCGGGTCAAACTGGCCCGCCATATCTTCACTGGGACTGAGGTGGCTGTGAAGGTCGTACCTTTGTTTAGGGACAACTTTGTTCGATCCGAAATTGCTATCATGAGCATCCGAACGTGGTCCAGCTGTTTGAGATCATAGACTCAGCCGACTACGTCTGCCTGGTGATGGAGCATGTGGGGGCAGCTGCTACTCCACCATGTCAGGGAGTCTGGTAGCTTGGAGGAGGCCCAGAGGGAGTTCTGGCAGGTTGCGAGTGCAGTGTGCTACTTCCACGAGAGAGGCATCCTGCACAGGAACCTGAAGCCTCAGAACATCTTCCTGGACTCGGAAGGGAACGTCAAAGTCATTGACTTTGGGCTGAGCTTTCACTCCCAGGCCAGGCACAAGCTGACCACTGTCTGCGGCACTCCCTGCTACTGCGTCCCAGAGCTCTACCAGGGCCGAGGGTATGGCCCTGAGGTGCACCTCTGGAGCCTTGGGGTTATCCTCTACTTCATGCTTGTAGGCTGCGTTCCAATCACCAGTACCACTGGGGAGCACTGCAGGAGAAGGTGCTGCAGGGAAGGTACTCGGTGCTCCCTCACATCACCATCAAGCCACGAATCATCCTCAACCACTTATTGACAAAATCCTGGAGCACCCATGGCTGAAAGGGGCATTCACCTCCTCCAAGGGGGCTGTTCCCCAAATGCCAGAACCCTGCAATCCTGAGAGTCATGCATTGCCTGGGTTACGACCCACACCAGACCTGGCTGTCAGTGTTGAACAGGACGTATGACAACACAATGGCTACGTACCTGCTGATCCAACGCCATGTGAGCCATGGGGCAGGGGGCACCTTCCAGGTTAGGCCCTAAGTTCAGTGTGCTGTGCTACCCTCATCCCTAGCAGATCCTTCCACCTTCCCTCTGCCTCCTGAGAGGAGAGCCAGCCAGCCCAACCTTCATGCCTTCTGGTTCCTCTCCTCTAAGGAGGACACACAGCCCAGGCAGAAGGGCAGAAGAGACAGCCTGCCTGCCATTCCACTGAGCTGCCCACTGAAGAGGACCCCCACTCCCAGCACAGCCCCCCAGCATGATCCTGAAACTCCCCAGGCCAGCACCCGGCAACCCCATGTGAGCTCACCTTCAAGACCCCGGATGACAGGAAGGGCTGAAGGTGGGTCACCAGGAGGATTGCTACCAGGAGGATTGCTACCCGCATCATCCGCACCCATTGTTGTTGGGTGCTGGCCCCTGGAGCCAATAGAGGTGCTCCAGAGAGAGGGGGACAGACGTGTCCCAGACTATCGAGCAACAGAAACCAGACAGATGAGATGGATGAAACCAACTCCCTGGATCCTGACTTTTCTCTCACTGGGACCCCACACTGCCCAAGAAGATAGAACTCCATATTTCTTTATCTCTGGAAAGACAGGATAAGTTATATGGTTGAAAGGTTTGCTAGCTGAAGATGTGTATGTGAGGTCTTGAATCTCCCGATTAGAAGCTGAAGGACCTTGATCAGATAAATTCTTATCCTCTCTGAGTGAATTTGAATGCCGAGTACAGTGTTTGATAAGTTAAGATATGTGATAGATACCTACTGAATGGGAAAAATATTTTCATCCAAGAAATGTACATCATAATATTCTCCTCCCCATTTTGTGGACACACTTCTTAGAGAATACTTAGAGTCCCTTGAAATTGTAAATTTCTACTCAAATGTCAGATATTATTAAAGAAACTAACATTTATTGGACAGGTGCGATATTATAGGGCAATACCGGTTAATTTCATAGCATGGAACATTCTTCACAATACAGGTAGAACCGTGGATGTCATGCTTCTATGAAATAGGAAGTGTTCTTGGAATATATGGAAAGATCTTTTTTAGAAGAGAAGGTGGGATTTAATGGAGTTGGGGCTGGGGTGTGGGGAGTTAAGTGATGTATATTTCATTTTTTTTAAGGAGAATTTCTGTCAACCAGAGCTTTCAAAGAGATGAACTGTCTTGATAGTCAATGGATTTCCTTTCCCCAGACATACTAAAGCAGAATTTTCCAGAAATGTTGCAAAAAAATTCCTGCTAGGGATAGACTAGCTTATGACATTAAACTAGATGCTCTGTAAAATCCTTTTCCTTTTAGATCATAGTTATTACATAATTCCAGATTTTAAACCTACAATCATCATTCACATGCTAGAAAATAGACATAAATGTTCTCAAATTTACTTGGGATAGTTTATAAGCATCATTTGAAATGAATCGATAAAGGGAAAAAAATCTTATCACTCATCACATCGAAATCCTTAAAGCTGATTCTACCTTTAGAAAATGGAATTTGGTAACTGCTTTGAAAGGTCAAAGTCCCCCTCTAGGACAGCGTGGCTTCACAGAGATGAGTCCTTTATTTGATCTTTTCTTGATGAAATGACAGGCATTTGGGGCGTGAGGACAGGAGGGCGGTGTGCTTCCAGTAAAAGGCAAGGTTTCCTCCTTGCACGGGCAGGCTGCCCAGCAGACAGGTTGATTTGCATTTTATCTGCAGTGCATCACTCCTTTCTATGCATCGCTGTAGTGCTGCCAGCGTCTGCCTGGATACAGTCTGTCCCATGAGGGGGGCTGCATTCATCTGCAACCACCCAGTGCTGCTGAGTTGACAAGCCAGCACTTTTCTCCTTTCACCAGTACTCTAATAAAAGAAACTATTGTAAGACCATCTTTAGCCTTTCAAGGTCACTTAAGAAAAGAGCTAAAATAAGAAAATATCACTATATTTTTGTTTGGGCAAAGATTCAAAGGATAAAAATAAATACACAAGAAATCTACAGCAGAGCTTTTGCAGATTGAGTTATACTTGCTGGAGGTGAAAGCCAAGTGAGATAAGAGCACCTTTTCTCTTCACCTCTGTAGAAATCCAGGTGGAATTGGTGGATTAAAAAATGTTACCCAGCTGTGATGGATTTGCAGTGTCATTCCTGATGAATCCATTACAATACCTGCTAGAATAGGTCTTGCAGGAGAGGGCTTCCTAATGTTTTAAAATTAAGTGTTTCTTCATAATTTTGGTGCAGGTCTGAGGTAAGGGGAGAGAGTCCACATAGTTGCCAATGATCAATGAATCAGGAATAGAGGGAATATCCTCAGAGCAGAGGAGATGGGAGGAGGACAGAAGCAGAGAGCTCCCCTCCCTCTCTGCATTGGATAACGTGTGTGTGTGTGTGTGTGTGTGTGTGTGTGTGTGTGTGTGTGTTACTGTTTTATTGAACCCAGAGGCATTCTATCTCTGAACTATACTCTCAGTCCAATTTTATTTTTTGTTTTGAAACGGGGTCTAAGTTGTGGAAGGCCTCATTAAATTGCTGACACCAGCTGAGAACCTGTGATCCTCCTGTCTCAGCCTCCCAAGCACTGGGAATACAAGCGTGCGCCACCACTCCCAGCTATTAGATAACCTGGCATTGCTAGGACACCTCTGAAATCCCAGCTTCCCCTGGATGTGCTTGCTCCAGTTCCAACTCCATTTTGGAACTCCAGCTTTGGTAACACCACAGTGTGAGTAACTTAAAACAGTAGAAATCTGTTCTCTCCCATTTCTGGTGGCTGGAAGCCTGAAACCAAAGTGTCCTCAGGGCCACATTCCCTCCAACAGCTGTGGAGGAGAATCCTCCCTTGCTTCCACCAGCCTCCGGTGGCTCTGAACATTCCTGAGTTGTGGCAGCCTCATTCTAGTCTCTGCTTCTGTCTTCACATGGCTGTTCCTCTTCTCTTTTTGTTACTTCTTCTCTTTGGTCTATTATAAGGACAGTTGCCATTGGATGTGTGTCTGGGTCAGCATTTTCATTGTGTAATCCAAAACAACTGACCACACAACTTAGATGTGGGAAGATTTATTTGCTCACAGTTTTTTTTTTTAAGATTTCGGGGTTCAGTCCATGTTAGGCTGGGTCTGCAGAGCTCAGGGCATGGAAGCAGAAAGCAGAGAGAGGGAAAGAGCAAAGACTCTGCTCTCACATTTTGGAGGCTGGAAGAAGAGTGAGCAAGCAAGCAAGCAAGGGGATTCAAAGACAAAAGCACAGTCCTTAAGGCCACACCCCAAGGAACCCATCTTCTCCAGCCATACTCTACCTGCCTAGGTTACCACCCAGTAAATCTATTACAGTGGATTTATCTACTGATGAGATTATAACCCTCATGACTTGATTACATCAACTCTGAGCAATAATACATGAGCTCTTCAGGGGACATTCTGTATTTAACTATAACTATGTGGGATCTGCCTGAGTAATCTAGGATGATCTCCTCTCAAGATCCTTGATTTAATCATAATTTTATTATATATACAAAAGCCCTTTCCCAGATAAGGGAATAGTCATTGGATCCTAATATTAGGATGTGGGGGTAGTTTTCTTAAGGTCAGCATTCACCCTGTTACAGCCACCTGATCCCCTTGCTTCTCCAATCTCAGGGTGGTAGAGGCTGTCTGCCTTTGTTAATCCCTGGTTTACCTCACTGATTACCTACTAGCTTCACAGATCCTCATCTTGTGAATAGCCAAGTACTTATGTTTCATTTTCTTTGCCATAAATATTTGGAATGTTATAGTGAGATCCTGATGTGTACACAAATGTGACTTTCACATGTTTCTATTATGCACTCTTAGTAAACATATGGTCATGATTTATTGACATGTGTACATGCCCTGGCATACTTTGGAACTTTTGGTATTTTTTTTTTTTATCCCCAGGGTCCAGCACAGTGCCTAGTTTGAAAAAGTTCAGTAAAGAATGGATTATGAATAATAATCTAAAATTGAATGAGGAAAAGATGCTTAAGAAATCTTGGATGAATGTATAAAGTGTCAATGAAACTATTGTCAAAACACGTTTGTGTCTTTTTCCAAAACAGCAGTTCTTGGAAAGAAAAAAAATATTTGTGTGAGAAATAATTGGATCCTATGAGCTCAATATGGATAAACAACACAAGCAGAGTGGGTCCAGCCATTTTATAAATAGTTTTTACACGTTCCTATCTCTTAAGAGTTTCACTCCATGCAATGCTTAGCATTCTTTTAATGGTCACCTCAAATAATTTTTTCATATCAAATAGCATCTAAGCCTCCCCTCTGGTTACCCATAGTCAACCAACCTGCTTCTAATGACCACTAGGAATTTTAGTTAGGGATGTGTGTTCTCCATGGGTATTTATTATTATTGCTTAAAATTCAATCTCTTCTAGACACGGTTGCTTATCCAATCTTCTTGTATTAAAGCTCTGGTTATTTTTCTCTCTTTATGAGAAATCTCTAGTGGCTTTCCAATTTTAACCAGAAAGGTACAAAGTTCTTGTTTCATAATCACATCTCTCCTTCTCACTTGGGTGCTTGTTCTGCTATAACAAAATTCTACAAACTGAGTGGCTTAGGCATTTATTTCTCACAGTTTTGGGGATCATTTCAAGGCCCAAGATCCAGGTGCCAGTAGGTTTGGGTTCTTGCTGAGGGCTCTCTTCCTAGTTTACAGACAGCATCTCCTTGCTCTGTCCCCACATGGAGGAAAGAGGGCTAACTAGCTCTCTGATCTCCTCTTATAACACTGATCCCCTTCATGAGGGTTCCACCCTTATGAACTAATTCCCTCCCAAAGTCTCTACCTCCGGATAACGTCACATTGGGGCTCAAAGTTTCAACATGTGAATTTGAGGGTGGGGCAGCATAAACAGTCAATGGCCCATACCCTGACCTTTCTTGTTATCCTTGTATGCAATTGGATTACTGACAGTCCACCAACATTCTTACGGTCTTCTGTGAATATATCTTTGAACTTTGAGTCTCTCTAATTGAGGAAACTTGATGCCAGTTCTACTTGTCCAAACTTTCCATGTTTCTAAAGTCATTTGTTTCAGTCAAAATTCTCACTGCTGTGACCCAAGAAGCCTGACCACACACAGCTTAGAGGAAGGAAGATTTATTTGCTCAGTTTTTGGAGATTTAGAGGTTCAGTCTCTGTGAGGCCAGGTCTGTGGAGTTCAGGGCATGGCAGTGGGAAGCAGGGAGAGGGAAAGAGCAAGGGCTTTGCTCTCACATCATGGAGGCTGGAAGCAGAGAGGAAGCAGGGGAAGGAGAGACTTTATATAGTCCCCAAAGCCACACCCTCAGAGACCCCCTCCTTAGCACTTCCAACATTGCTACCTTGTTTCTGTAAGGGCTGGGGGGACATTCAAAGTCCAAAACATTACACCATTATAATGACCTGGTTAAACCTTTGTAACAAGGTGGATTTGGGCTTGAACCCAGATTCTACTTATCTATTGACTGTGCACAAACTCGATAAATTCATTATTCTCTTGGTACTTTAGTTTTCTCATCTGTAAAAATTAGAATTTTCATGCATCACAGTTTTATTTCTACAATTAAATGAGAAAATAGATGTGATATTATTACAATATATTTAAAGATGTTATTATCCTGTCATTATATCATAGATACATTTTTGAAAGTTTTGCTCATCTTCCAAACAGAGCTCTTACTTTAAACTTTTTAATACATTTTAGCTTTAGTGCTTTTGTAGAATTCATATTACCTAATATTAAATTTATATTTTTAATCTAATCCACTCTACTATATTAATACCTTCCTGAATAGAATAGCTATTTTTAGAGTAATGTCATTGAGAACAAGGAACACTGTCTGACACATAGTAGGTACTCAATAAACATTTTTTTATTGAATTAATTATCAATCATTGAACTGGTAAATTGCAATGTATTCCAGATCTTGCTCTGCAGGGCTCTGCTTGGCACATTAATCTTAGAATCTTAGGTAATGCAAGCCCTGAAGCCATGGTGTCTCAATTATATTATATTAATGAGGTAGCTCAGAGGACTGGAAATGAATGAATGGTATTTAACCATTTTCTAGCCATCAAAAAAATCCTTTCTATTTTCTCTGAGTAGCTGACAAAATGCTAGTGTGAGAAGATGTAGGGGGTTTGGAGGGAAGTGTTCTGAGGTGTTGAGGTAGAGGTCCTATAATTTTAGAAGCATCAATTTTTTTTACATAATAAACTTTTATTTCTCATTCCCACAAAGTCCATTACAGGTCTGGGGACTCTGGAACAGCTGTCATCCATGCAGGGACTCAGCACTCCATGGCATTGGTCTCATTGCTCCTCTATCTATATATGTGAGAAGCATCAATTCTTTCGCAAAATCTGCTGAGAGTGGGATTTACCACAGCTATTCAGTAGCTTGGGTCACCGTTGAGTTTTGAAGCAAATACTACCCTAAACCACTTTTTTAAAAAGCAAGTCAAAATGATTTGGGTTCAGAGAATTTAAAAGGAGTGCATTATCTTGTTTACTTATGTATACACAAGAATACTTATCCCCTATGGTTATAATGGAGCTGAAAAAGTCCTATGACCTAGTGTTTGTACTGTACCTTTTCGGTGTTTAGATACGCCTAGGCACATAAATACACATCCCACAGAGTTACAATTGCCTACAGTGCTCAGCATAGTAATATTCTGAACAAGTTTGTAGCCTGGGAGGAAGAGTACACCAGACATCCTAGGCTATACCACTTAGTTTGCAGAAGAGTTCTCCATGATGTTGACACCATGATGGAATTGCCTAGCAGTGCATTTCTCAGCATGTATCACTTGTTAAAAGACACATCACTGTGTCAATGGAGTCACACAATCTGTGGTCTTTTGTGACTGTCTTCTTTCATTTGGTATCATATTTTCAAGGTTTATCCATGCCATAGCATGTACCAGTACTTTATTCCTTTTTATTGCCAAATAACATTTCTTTTTTTAATTTTTTTTATTTATTT
Source organism: Glis glis (assembly GCA_004027185.1). NCBI lineage: Eukaryota > Metazoa > Chordata > Mammalia > Rodentia > Gliridae > Glis > Glis glis. The sequence continues at coordinate 32,132 of PVJS01002530.1, forward strand.
ATTTGCAGTACCGGGGATTGAACGCAGGGGTGTTCTACCTCTGCGCTACACCCCCGTCCCTCTTTTTTTATACTTTATTTTGAAACCGGGTCTCACCAAGTTGCAGAGGGCCTCACTAGGTAGAGAGAGGGAGAGAGCGAGCTGAGGCTGGCCGCAAAGCCGGGTCCTCCGGTCTCCGCCTCCCAAAGTACTGGGATTACAAGCGTGCGCCACCACGCCCGGCTCCAAATAACATTTCATTTCTAGAGATGCACATGTTTTGTTCATCATGCACCAGTTGATGGGCATTTGAGTTATTTCCATCTTTGAATATCATGAATAAATCAGCATGTACAAGTCTTTGTGTAGATATATGCTTCCATTTCTCTCTGGGTAAATCTCTAGGAGTAGAATTGCTGGTTCACATAGTATTTCTACATTTAACATTATAAAAAATCAGAAGTGTTTTCCAAAATGGTTCCACAAACGAGTTCTTATTTTCCAAGGTTAGCGTTTGGTCCTTTATTAGTTTTCACCATTGGCTGTCCTGTACCATACTGCATTGATGACCTATTTTATTTACGACTTCCTCTTTCTTGTCTTTGTGGTGCTTATTAACATTTTGGGCTTTTTTTTTTATTCCCCCTTTGTTTTTCCTGGGATCCTTTCTCTCCTCTCTGCATGCATTTTTTTAATTCTTGGCTTTTCTCTTTTTGTACCTTGGTAATCTCTTGTGGAGTTTTCTCTCAAATCAGTCTCCACCATGATTTAAAGAGTCCCCTGAGCTGTAGTCTCAAGTTCTCATTGTCCCCTTGACACCTTTATGTAGCTATTGGTACAGGGGTGTCTCCTCTTACTGGGTTCTCACCCAGTGGATTTCAACGAATAAAGTCCAAGGACTAATGAAAGGCATAGAAATATGAAAGGTTATTTGTAAGCCAAGGAAAGATAGAAAAAAAATAGCTCTCCCCCCAAAGGGAGAGGGAGGGTCTCTGAAAGAAAGTAGCCATTGAAATTCTTGGGAGTGAGCTTTTATACTTCTGTGTAGTCCCTCATCTGCTATTTTGTGATTGGTCAGAACTGGGTCTTGGGGACCAATGTCTTTTGCCCAGTTTCAGTCCTTAATTTGAGTCATTATCTCAAGGGCTGGTGGGCTCTGATCTCCTGGGGCCACTTGTCTGCTCACCCCCCCCCCATCCTTGTTTACACAGGTCGTCCTCTGAATGCAGCCACAGAAGGGGCTGAAGTTTTATTTTGATTTCCGTAGTCCTTGCCTGGTCATCGTTACCTTTATATCTCATTAACCTTCCCTGTTTTTGTTCTTGATACAGATGGCCTCTTTTACCCCTTCCCGTTCATTCCCGGGTCTTCTGCTCTGCCTCACTGTCTGGCTTCAGGCAAAGCATATTCACAAGATAGCTCATCATCTGCTTTGCAAAGCTGGTCTTCTCTCTGATCTCTTTTTTTTTATACTTTTATCAGTGCAGTGTAATTATACATCTTAGGTTCAAGTCATGTAAACATGCACACAGGTCTTGATGCGATTCCCTGTAGGCTCCACCCTGCTACCCGCCCCTGCCCCTATATAACAGCATGATTGGTCATGATACCCTCATACATGGGCGCAGTGTCATCTGAGCTGTCTCTTTCATCAGTTCTCTCTGCCTCTACTCTCTTCTGAACCCAGACTTGAAATTCCAGAGTCATGTTTTCGTTTTTCTCTCGCCCTTGCCCCTTGTGCCCAGGTTTTAAGTCTTGTCTACTATGTGTGTCAATCACCCTCAAAGAGTTTTTTTTCTCTGCAGTACCTTCCATCACCCTACATCCCTCAAGCCCCATTATTCATTGTGACTTCCATACATCTCCTCAGTTGGCCTGCCTGACTGTTGTATTTTTTTTCCTTTTCGATTATTGCTGCATTTCACATCTACACCTTACTTAAAAGTTCAAGCACATTCCTGTAACTCCTCTCTTAAAAGTCTCCAAAGGTTCTAGGTCAGACTGTAAATAACTAACAGATTCCTTAGCTGTGCATTCAAGTCTCCAATGCACTTTCTTAGTGTCTCCCGCGGGGTTCCTAAATGGAGCACCTGCTTGGGGCCCTCTCAGTTCTCTTTGTTTATCAACCATGCATTGTCATTTCCTGCCTCCAGCTTTGCTCCTGCCTCTCCTGGGGATGCCCTGCCACCCAGTCTACAAAAGCCAATTCCTCAAGGCCCTAATAAAATGTGTGCTCCTCCAGTGTGATGCCCAAGAAGAAAGAATTTATCATTCTTTCAACTCTCCCGGTGTCGTTTTGCATTATGTATTAGAGTCACTCCCTGCCCATCTAATCATCCCTTCTCAAATCAACGGTTTCTGAAAGCAGAAGCCCTGGTACATTTATCACAATTAGAGCAGCTACCACTTACTGAACGTTGCCTATGATCTAGGCATTGAGTTAAGTATTTTGTATGCAATATCTTCTTTAATGATCAAAACCTCTGAAATAGGCATTATTTTTAATCCTCATTTTATAGAGGAGGCAATTAATGCTTAGTGAATATAAGTTAACTTCCCCAAGGCTTACAAAGCTTCTACATGACAAAACTGGGATTTTAGCTTAGACTGACTCTAAAGCCCATGCAATTAACTATGACTATATTACTTTCCCCACAACACCAAATTTAATAAGTGCCAGTTAAGAGAATGAAGAATGGTTAGTGTGGGCTGCTAAAAGAAGCATAAGGCTTAAGAGTTAGACTTTAGTTCAAAGTAAAGCTCTCACACTTTCCTGGAGTAAATTATTTATCAAGTCTGAGCTGTTTATTCATTTATAAGGTGGAGGAAAGAGATAACGACCCCTGTCTCACCAGAGTGTTGTGAGAGTAAAATTAAGCCATGCTCATGATGGCATCTACCAGTAGGCTTGTAGTAAATAAATATTAGTTGATAAAAATAAGAACATTTTATTTTTACTCTTCCTTCTTGGAGACAGCAGGATGGAAGGAGAGGCATACCGTCGGTAGTGGCCATAACAATTTCCCAAAGTTCATCCCACCAGGAAACAAACCGCTATCTACTCAACAGAGTCATCCACAGTCTTTCACCCAAAATGGAAATACCAAACTATGTGGTACTTCTTAATGAAGTGTGGTTTTTGTTTCATTTATATATATCAGTATCTCTGTATCTGACTGACATATATCTTTCTATGTGTTTAACTGTAATATTGTTAAAATGACAGGTGACCCTTTTACTGGGCTTCTAAGAGTGACATGTGCATAGTTTGGTCTTAATTAGGACATTGGCCTTCCTGTCTGGTCTTTAACCATATTCTCATTATATCCATCAAGTGGCTTCAAACGTGCGAGTAAAATGGGGCCCCTCTTTTTTCTCATTTTGTTTCTCTATGTAAGTTCCTCTTCTTTATCTTGCTGACCATAGTGATTCACCATGGCACTTCAAATATTTCCAAATGTTGGTGTCAGTGAGAATCTTATGCCCTTTGGTAAGGTCTTTTGTCAAGTGAATATGGACACTAAATTGTACCACTCTTTCCATACATTAAATAAATGCCCTTTAATACTCTCTAAGATGCTATCCTTAGTCAGGGGCTAAAGAAATACTGAATCTTATATTAACTTCTTATATAAGATGGATCCTATTATTAATATCTTTTTCTCTATAAAAACAAAAACAAAAGTTTGTTTATAAGCCTGAGTAAATCTTGTTTATAAGCCTCAGTTTTTAGCAGGGGGTGGGGTGAAGAGGAGAAGGGAAATGAATGCGGTAAGAATACACAAAGTTAATTTTCTTCTTGCTCCAAACCACCCAAATGTGGATAAGGTACATTAAGATGTCACGAGAAAGATGAATTTTATCAATATGTTCCCAAATCCAGGGTTGGGAATTTGTAGATGCAGAATTTTTGATGTGATTTTCATTCTGTTAACATTCAAGAAAAAAAGAATTGAGCATCTATCTTTTTAAGTCACAGTGGCATATGAAATTCTTTTGGGCTATCTTGATTTATTTGTTTTGGACTTTCTGTATTCTAGTGGGAGGCCTAAAATTCAACCTTCATATCCTGGATGGGTATCATAAATGCAGGGCACAATTTAGAAAATTGAATAATTTTTTAAAAGCTTTGTGTTTTAAATGCCTTAGAAAAAAAACTACAGTAAACCTCCCAATCATCTTTCTTTCAATATTAGTAGCTAAAGCATGTAAAAATTAAATCTCATTTAATGTAAAGTCAAGGAAGTCTTTGATAGCACAGGGGACGTTTTCAGTTTGTGGTTGCCTCTAGAAACAGTGCTGCCCTGATCAGGAGACAAGAACTTTGGGCAAGGACAGCCCTGCAGGGTTGCCTGCTCTGCCCTAGCTAGTCTCTAGGGGGCGCCCTGTGGAAGGATGTTTCTGCTAATTATGTCTTTGGTGGGAAAGGAGTGAACCGGTTGGGGGGCACTAGTAGGACATTTTCCCATCCATGTTACTTAACTTCCTCCAAACACCTTCATTGGAAAATGTGAACTCGAATAGCACTCAGCAAAATGACATAACAGACACAGACCTGGGGGCATGGAGGAGAACTCCACCACATCTGATGGCTTATTTTTACTTAAACCAACCATTAGAAAGCTTCTTTATTTTTTAAATTTTATTTATTTGTTTATTTTGGTACTGGATGTTGAACCCAGAGGCACCTCCGTTTTATTTTTTAATTTTGAAACAGTGTCTCTCTAAGTTGCTGAAGGTCTTGCTAAGTTGCTGAGTCTGGTGTTGAACCTGCAATCTTCCTGTCTCAGCTTCCCAAGTACTGGGATTACAGATGTGTGCCACCACACCTGGCTCTTCTAGAAAGCTTCTTATTTCTTCCATTATCTGCCCATGGGGAAAAATTTCTCTCCATATTATTAATCTGGACAAGATTCTGTGGAAAGGTGACAAATATGGGAAGTTCCTCTAAAGCTTGAGATTACATGAGATTTCATCTGTATTCTTATTATCCTTTGGAGTACCCAAAAGAAGACTGATACTGATATTAGGATGATAGATACCATGCTATGAATGAATGAAATCTGGACAAATAAAAACAACCAGCACCAATCCCATATTTAACAACGGATTAAGCACTTCTACAAGCATTGCTTGGTTGGTTTGTACTCTTGCCGGGAAGTAGGTCAAGCAGCTATTATTCATGTCTTGCTCACTGCAAAACATCAGAAAGATTTACATACAATTATTTAGAAAATAAATGGAAGATTTGGACCTTGAAACCAACGTTTCTGATCATAGATTTTGTGCATTTTTCCCAATAGTTAATCCTGCATCTAGAAGGAATAGGAACTTTCAAGGGCAGGCATTACTGTCTGTGAAAGGAGGGGGGCCTCTGTTTACTGGTAGGCTGAGCTTTTCTTGCCCAGCAGTCTAACTCCAATTGTTTTTGCACTACGAGGGATACTGAATAAGGCTGTGAAAAATGGTGACTTTGCTTAAGAAAAATAGAATACCGAAGCTCCTACAAAAATTCAAGAAAAACTTGATTTTCACTGGACATAATTTTATATTTGGGTTGCTATGACTCTATTAAATATCAAGTTATCTATTTGGTAAATAAGTGAATAAGAACAATGGACATGTTCTAAAGTTCTCTTTGCTTCTATTAGTTTAAAACTTATAATGATGCGTTCATCATAGTTTGCTTAAGGAAACGGGAATTCAAGAAATGTATTCCCCAAAATATTTGTTAGCTGTATACCTGGTTTTAAACACTGAGGATACTGAGATGAATGATGTGGTGGTTTCCTTCAAGAGGCCCAATCATAAAGGAGACAAAGGTGCGTGATTTATAAATTATCATAGGACTCAGATGGCATCATAAGGTAATAATAGTTGCATGGAAGAAAGAGACAGTAACGGAATCTGGAAGGATCTAGGGTGGCTTTGCAAAAGAGATAACATCTCCTTGGGTTTAAAAGAAAGGATAGATCACTGGCCAGAAGGTCATGGTCTTCTCGACCAAGGAATAATGGGGCATGGGACAGGTTGTTTATTCTCCCTGGATCTTTATATTACAGCAATAAATAAAGCCTGCATGGCATAGTTGGAAGATGTCCAGGCTAGGCATGAGCACGTGTGATTTTTAATCCAAACTACTTCTAACTTTGAGTCACTGGAAAAATAATTCCATTTTTGTGGGTCTCAGTGTGAACCAGTTTCATCCTAAGCCTTCTTCTGTGTCGGATGCAATGAACTTTGTTGAATAAAACCTCGCATTTAAGAACCTAGCTGGACCTGTGTGTGAATTCCAGTTTGACAAGTTTCTTGACACCTTAACTTGGGGAAGTTCCAAAATGTATCTGAGTCTTTGTGTACTCATGAGTAAAGAGTCAATAATATCAACTGCAGAGAGTAAATGTAAGGATTGAGTAAAATGATGTGTGGAAAGGGAAGTTAGAGCGACCTGGGTCATGATTATTGGAGCCGTTGTACTTTTAGCTATAACATTTAGGGGAGAATTAGGTACATTGGGGATAGTTGATGAACAATTAAATAGGTAATACTGAAATAGATTTTTGTACTTCATCAAATATGTGTTCGCTGGTCCTACCCAAGTCACAGATAACAGCTTTAACACGCTGATGAGCCAAGGGAATTACTACATCAACCCAGGGAACAGGTAAGGCCAAGGTTGTGGGCTTGATACTCACTGGGACACAGAAGTTTACCTTATTCCAAGTTTTCAACCATTGACTGCTCTGTGCTCTGTGCTGTTGGTTCATTGGGTAATGAAATGTAGCTATGAATTCATATCTGTGTCAAATTCTAAATACTTCCCTTCTTCAGGTATTAAATCACTCAAGTCAGACCTTCCTGGCTGCACTACCCAAACTTTGACCCATTTGGCTGTTCTCTTTTTGGCTTTTTAATTTCTCTTTAGCACTCATCACATTTCATTTATGATATAATTTTCTGAGTTCTTTCTTTGAGTTTCCTCCACTAGAATGTAAGCTCCCTTGCATGTGATACAGGGAGTTCACCCAGTTACTTACTCATAGATCCCTTGTTTGAGTAGCCATCATGTTAATGAGGTAAGTCACGTGCAGATGGATATGAGTCATGGAGAGGCCCAAAGTCTCACCAAAGAGCAGGCAGGAGATTATTTTATAACACGAAATAGATAGCTACCAAAAAAACAAAATAGAAAGCTACCAAAAAAGTAAGGGCTTCTGAGTAATAGACGCCAATCTGCCAGGTGTGAATTTTCTTTTTCAAAGCTGACAAGGTCTATGAAATCCTGTTTCACACCCGCCGGAGAACACATCTCTGCAAAGGTACATTTGCAGAGAGTATCAGTGAGGTTTAAAAACAAAAGAATCACTGGGGAAGAGAAACAATGGCAAAAGCCACGACCCCTGAATTCCATTCATTTGCACAGATCTGTGAAGATTGCTCAAAACAGAAAAAATAGACAACCTAAGTAGAGTTGATAAGGTAGGACAATCACTGTGCAATAAAGCCTGTAATTAGAAAATTTATCGGTGGAAAACAGGTTTTCTGGACTCTGTCATGGAGCAGCTGTAAATGTGTAGATTTGTTTCCGAATGGCACTGTAGAAGCTCCAAATATTTTTTATTATTAATTGACTGAGAATTCTTAAGTTTCCGACACCGATAGTATCGGGTCACCTTTGGAAGAATAGATTCTAGCTCTGTCATTCAAGACCCTGTGCACATTATTTTTATTTTACTGAGATTGTAAGGACAAAACGAGACAGCATAGATGTAGATCTGCTACCTATATTTTGAACACTTATTAAGTAATCCATAAATACAGGTCAAATAAAGGAACCTAATAAGAACAGCATCAAAAAGTTTTCTCCAATTTGGAGAAACAAACATGAAAGAAAGATTCACTAGGTTGATAATGATTCTAATGCTGTTACTTGCAAAGTGTATTTGTTTGCTTAATGGATAAAAAGTGGTTCCAAGTAAAAATCTCTTTCCGTATTATTTGGGGGGTGAAAAGACAAACGATCAAAATGTATGCCTCTATGATTGTTCTTCTGCATTTTCCTTCCTATCAGATCAAGGTCCCTCACATTACCTTTCTGAAGACTTATTAATAAGAGGTAGATGAAAGCCGGGTATGGTGGTGCACACCTGTAATCCTAGTATTTGGGAGACTGCAACAGGAGGATCACAGGTTTGAGGACAACCTCAGCAACTTAGCAAGGCCCTTAGCAACTTAGTAAGACCCTATTTCGAAAAAAAAAATAAAATAGAGCGAAGGGTGTAGCTCAGAGGTAGAATGCCCCTGGCTTCAATCACTAGTACACCAAAAATAAAAGAAAATAAATAAATAGAAATAAAAGAGTTGAATGGCTGGGCATGGTGGTACAGGCCTGTAATCCCAGTAGTTGGAAAAATAATTCCATATAGGAATTATTGAGACAGAAGGATTGCAGGTCAATTTAGTGAGGCCTGCAGCAACTTAGTGAGATCCTGTTTCAAAATAAACATGGCTGGGAGGTAGAATGCCCCTGGGTTCAATCCCCAGTACCAAAATTAAAAAAAAAAAAGACTTGGATGTGGTTCTAAATGATTTTAAGAAAATAGAATGAGTACTTAAAAGAGAGATCATAAATGTCATCTAATCCTTCACCTACAAAATGGAATTTTAGATACTGCAGCACAGGCGAGAGAAGAAGATTCATGTGTCTCTTAATGTATTCAGTGTCAGAGGGATGGTTTATGATTCACCTGCATGACACAGGAGAAGCAGACTTAAGTCATTCTATACACTGATGGAGTTATAAGAAAGAATTTGTTAATGTAGAGAGTGTAAAAAAGTCCCCATTTTTATTGAGTTGGTGTAAATTTTACTAAACAGAGTCAGTGTATATGTGAGTCTGTGTAGTCCACATAGTTCAAATGGGACCCTTTCAACGTTGATAGTGCTCATGTTGCTAAAGGGTAATTCTCAGAAGAAATGGACAAAGAAAAAAAAATAGCCAGGCGTGGTGGTGCATTACTGTAATCCCAGCACTTGGGAGGCTGAGACAGGAGGATCACAGGTTTGAGGCCAGCCTCCGCAATTTAGCGAGGCCCTATTTCAAAATTAAAAATATAAAATAGGGCTGTGGATAGGGCTGGGGTGTGGCTTGGAGGTAGAACACCCCTGGTTCAATTCCCAGTACCCAAAATAAATAGATAATAAATAAATGAAAATAAAACTATCTCTAGCTCTATTTTCTATATGGAAATAATAGTTAAACTATGATGCATTGAATTTCCCAGGACCTTTGATTAAATTGTCAATTTTAACCCTTTTTTTGCAATTAGTCAAAGTCATGGAGACATATAAGATGTTCTCTGTCTCTCTTTTTTTTTTTTTTGTGGTACCGGGGATTGAACCCAGGGGTGTTCTACCTCCAAGCTATACTCCCGGCCCTATTTTTTAGCCTTTATTTTGAAACCGGGTCTCACGAAATTGCGGAGGGCCTCACTAAATAGCTGAGGCTGGCCACGAACCCGGATCCTCTGGTCTCCTCCTCCCAAGTGCTGGGATTACAAGCGTTCACCACCACGCTGGGCAGATATTCTCTCTTGAAGTGGAAGAAAACTACACGGGAAGAACTGCACACAAAGAGAGCTAATACAAATCACGTGCTAGAGAATTGTAGTGAAGTGGGGATCAGTCTTAATTATTCCGGAAATAAGAATTTATCTCCTGGCATAGGCCATATCCTGTTATAATGGAAAATGAGGCTCAGAGTAAGATGGAAACATAGTCCAGTATTTAAGGAAATGGCACTTTAATGAGTTCTAATCAGCTCTGGTGCACACTGCTCTTGTCTCCTGATTTAAAATCATTGATTCGGAGACTTCCACTTTAAAATGGAATCCAGCCATGAGCCTCTGGTGAATCCCCCCCAATTGCTCAATAAAATACCCACGAAGGCAGAAAGATATGAAACTCCAGAAGAAGGTGAACTGAAGACTGACAGGCGCCCTTCCAAATCATCTGTTCCTCCCAGAAAATAGCCCTTCTGTGCTACAGGTCCTGCTTTCTGAGCTTTATATTTTTCTATTTTCTTCTTCTTTATTACTTTTATTTGTTTTTCTAATTTCTTGCCTTCTTCTAGATTAAGCAACTATCTTTATGCAACATTTTCCTCTATCAATATGCTATTTACACATTATTTTTCTATTTGTTCAGTGGTTACCCTAAACCAGAGTTCATGACTTATTTCTGTCCAATGAAAAGCCTTATTTTTAATACTTTCTTAATAATGCTCATACATAGAGCACTTTAATCACATTTATCCATTTCCCAACTTTTATGCTAATAACATGAATTTTAAATAGAGATATTTTAAACTCAGAAGTAATTATTCTATTATTTTTGTAAAGATGATATTTAGTTACATTTACCCTTCTCGGTGCTTTTCACTCATTTCTAAGTGTACAGGATAGTAGCAGAACAGCCAATAAATATCTGTAAACTCACTTTTTGCATATATATACAAATATATATGCACTGGGGATTGAACCCAGGGGCACTCTACCTCTGAGCTGCACTTCCAACATTTTCTATATTTCATTTTGAAACAGGGTCTCACTAAGTTGCTGAAGCTGGCCTCGAATCTGCAATCCTCCTATCTCAGCCTCGCAAGTACTGGGATTACAGGCATGTACCACCACGCCTGGCAGAAGCAACTATATTGACATTATGTGAGGCTTGTTTGCAAAAACAGTTGTTTGTATGTATGTATGTATATGCTGAATCATTTCAAAGAAGTTTCAGACTTTACCACCTAGACTTCTGTATGCATATTTTTAAAACAAGGGCTTTTTGTACATTTACCATGATATATTTCCTTTAAAAATAAAAAAAATATTTACAAAATACCATCTCTTACTTGGTCCATATTCAAAACTTTCAGGTTGTCCCACTCTGACTTCTATAACGATAATTTTTCAAGCCAAAATACAATTGGAATTTATATACTACAGTAGGTTTTTATGGCTCTGTGCCCCAGAATAGTCCTCCCTGTCCTAATTTAATAACATTGACTTTTGAAGTGATGAGACCATCTGCCTTGTAGAATGACTTGCATTCTGCATCTATCTGATTGTGGTATTGTTATCTTGTTTTTCTTTTCACCACATTCCTGGGTAAACTGAAAGCTAGGTCTAAAGAATAGATTCGATTTACATTCAATAATTTTTGCAAGAATTCCATATGTTCTTTGATTGACCATGGGGTTATGTACTGATGAACCCAGTGTAAGTTGAAAAATGTTTTTAGTCGGGCTGGTTCCTTTTGACAAATCTGAGAGGAAAATCCATTTGCTGACTTTTCCAGAGGCCACATGTATTCCATGATAGTGATCCCTTCATGCGTCATTCTAATTTCTTCTATGTTCACCTCTTCTGCTACTAATTCTGATCCTCCTGTCTCCCTCTTGTAAAGGACTGTGTGATTACATTGGGTCCACCCAAATGATCAAGGAAATCTCATCTCAAGATTCTTAACTAATCACGTCTGCAGATTTCCTTTTACCATGTAAGGTAAAAACATATTTAAAAGTTCTGAGGATTAGGATGTGGGCATCTTTGGGTGGCCACTGTTCAGCCTGCTGCAGGCTCCATATTGGTTTCATGTTTTATGTTCTTTGATATTTAGATAAGAGGAGAATTCTAGTCTGATATTGTACCCTAAAATAGACTGTTCGTGTGTGCTGCTAGAATTCTTACTCAGATCTTTAAGGGGAAGGATTGCCTGATATGTATTTATATCATTAGTTCTTTGATTCCCAATATTCTGAGAAAAGTAATTAGGCACCTGAGGTGCAGGTATGGCATGGGGAAGTTGATTTTCATTCCATTTTGCTGAATAAATCTACCACTGGGAACAAGGTTCCTATTTTCATATAGGAACCTTGACCAGCTTCATTCCATTCACTATTGCCAAAAGGCACTGCTCATGCCTCTTCAGGTGGTGAAAACCATGATGATGATGATGATGATGATGATGATGATGATGATAATGTGACGATGACAATGGTGGCTACCACATAGCGTGGGTTTATTTTAAGCTAGTCACAGTAATACGTAATTTGCTTCATCTCTTCCACACACCTAGGAAGCATCATTATTATCACTATTTTACATTTGAGGAAATGAAAAGCACTGGAAGAATAATTAACTAGCCTGAGGTCAGACAGAGAGGAAATGGCTGAGCTGAGATGGAGGCTTCAATTTCACAGTTTGCTATAGCAAACCTCTCCCGAGGGCCCTCCAGCACTGTTGCTTCAGAATGCTCTGTATGTATCAATAGCTTACCTTTGCCATTGCAAGTTGGGATTTGTCAGCGGTGTTTTACAGATACATCTTTTCTTAGTGTACCTGAAGTTATATTGCTTCCTGAGAAGAGCAGCTTGAGCTGGCCCTTGATGTGTCTCTGCTCAGTGTATTCCTACCTGTGCTGTATTTAGTGAAATGTGCCTTCGTGTTTTATGGTATGTGGACAGCACTATCTTTAGTTGTCACTGCTGATAACATATTTTCTCTCAATGTTATTTATTCCTCTGGCCATTTTAATAGATTTTAAGAAAGAAAGTGGCTGCGATGTTTATATTGAAGATGCTACGATGTTAAGAAACCCCCTTCATTTTCTTTCTTTAAAACTCTTTTTTAGGTGTCTTAGTAAACTACTCACCATTTTCTTCATTTATTTCAAACTCCCAAATCCATGATGATCTTTTGTTTTGAATCATCTTGAGTCTCTTCTTTTTATGTTATCTGTTCTTAGCTTGATACCTTCATCTTTATTTGGATTAGTAAATATCCAGTTTTGATTGGACTTGACATTAGTTAGCAAGGTTTTTTTTTTTTTGTGGTACCCGGGATTGAACGCAGGGGCATTCTACCTCCGTGCTACACCCCCAGCCTTATTTTTTATACTTTATTTTGAAACTGGGTCTCACTAAGTTGCGGAGGGCCTCACTAAGGAGAGAGAGAGAGAGAGAGAGAGAGAGAGAGAGAGAGGACAGGGAGAGAGAGTGAGAGAGCTGAGGCTGGCTGCGAACCCGGATCCTCCGGTCTCCACCTCCCAAAGTACTGGGATTACAAGCATGCGCCACCATGCCTGGCTAGCAAGGGTTTTTTTAAAAAGATGTTTTTAGAGCAGTTTTAGGCTCACAGCACAACTCAGAGGAAGGTACACTTTAAAAGGACTTCCGTTTATAACCCCTCGCTCATCCCCACTGGCTTCCCTGTTATCAACATGGTCCCAACAGAGTAGAACATTTGCTACAACTGATGGACCTACACTGACATATTGCCATTCTCAAGGCCATAGCTTACTTTGGAATTCACTCTTGGTGTTGTAGATTCTATGGATTTGGACAAATGTATAATGACATGTGTTCACCATTACAGTGTCATATAGAGTAGTTTCATTGCCTTAAAACCCCTCTGTGCTCTATTCTATTCCTTCCTTCATCCTTCTCTTCTAAGCCCTCACAACCACTGATATTTTACTGTCTCCATAGATTTGTCTTTTCTAGGATGTCTTGCAGGTAGAAGTAAGAGACTTTTGAAACAAATTAGCAAAATATTTTCTTTTGTTGGGCTACTAATTTTGATCTTTTCAGTGTCTCCCTTTTTTTTTTAAAGACACCAAGATAATTTAAATCGGCAAATAGGTTTTCTACTTATCCTTTAGCATTTAAGGAAGATCAAAAGTATCTTTGTGTTGTGTCATTGTGTAAGGTACATAGGAGAACTCTGACTTTAGCCCCAGATCTCTCATCTAATTGTGTGGCCTGAATTTCCCTTTATTTTTCTATAAAAGGAGGTTATTGCATCTGATAGCCTCTTCCTTCTTTAAAATTACCTAATTGTTAATAGAAAGAGATTAAATATGCTTGTGTTTGCCTCAAGAAAATGGAAATAAATCAAACAATTTCTGCTTGGGAAACTAGAAAGCAGAAGATAATGGTATAAGAACTAATATTACTGTGTAAGGAGGTACTTTATAACAGAGAATTTTACTTGAATGCCATAGAATTCGGCCATAGGGGAAACCTCCATTCTGAAAACCTATGACCTTTCAAGGATAAGGAAGAATAAAAAGGGCATGGAGACAAACACAATTCATTAACACTTCTCAAGTTCTTATTAATACAGGTTTTCATTTTCCCTCAGAGCCCGTAAAATCTTTGTAGCAGAAGATATTTGATTAGTCGCAAAAGCATTTCACAACACATACAGCTGATATAAGGGGACAGAGGGTCTAGGTGGAATTAAACCTAGGTTGGGAAGCTGAAAGTCCTTGTGAGCTGTTCTCCAAGCTTAACACATTATAAATTTATGCATTGCATATGGCAAGCGAGGGTGAATTGGAGACTCTAGCAAGCCAGATTTTCTGTACATAAGCATATTCTTCTTTGCAGAAGAGAGAAATATGTAAGGGAATAACATTAAAAAGGGGTTCCTAGTGAGCAAAAACTAATTTTTGTGATTGAAAGACATTAAGATATACAATATCTTTTTTGTTATTACAGTTTTCTTTGTATTAGATCCATGAAATCTTCTGTGGACCAATGTGGTGATTTCATGAGTCAGATCGAAAGAAAGTTTTGCTTGGAGATATATTCAAATCTCTGCCCAAATTGAAGTGACTAAGGCCTAAATTTGGAAATGATAAAAATGATGTGTTAGTGTAGACAAAAGATATATAAAGGAGCAAAAATTAAAAATCTATGGACTGCAAGTAATGTGTGGGTCAAGAAAAAGTGATTCGTCATCTGTGCCTGGTGTTAATGAAAATGGGTATTGGGAGCTCCTGGGAGCATTTGATACCTGGAGGTCTTGCTGAGCGTGCAGCTGCTGGCTCTATATATAGACTTAATTCTGGAGCTGAGGGAATAAAAGCATACATACCACAATAATGAGATTACTGGGACAGCTCCCAAATTGAGACAGCTGAGCCAAATCAATACACACATTCTTCATCCCCTTAAAATTGCCGAGCCCATTAGAAAGGCCAATATACTCCACGGCTAGACCTCTGGAACCAAGAGACTGCGTGTCCAGCTCCTTTGCAAATTAAAAATTTAAATGCAGGGATAATTCCAAAATATGACCACACCATCAAGAAGACATCTTCCTTACCATAAGCACTTCTAATTCTCATTTGAAAAGTTCTCCTATGCATTTTGGGCATGCAACTCGTATATAGTTTTTTGACTAGTTGGGCAAGCCACTTGTATATTGTTGCTTTGACTAGTATGCTGGGATGGAATAGAACACCACTTGGTATAATGGAGAGTGCAAGGACTTGTAAGTCATACAGATTGGAGCTTAGAATCTAAGACACTCCATGCATTAGCTCTATGGACTTCGTATATTCAACTATAGAGTGAAACAAATGTACACTCTTTCCCTTCTGTGACAAACTGTAAAATTGGAGAAGAAAAACATCTGGAAGACATCTTAAGGAAATAATTGATAGTGTGGATAAATATTTATCCACACTGTGATATTCTTCACAGCATTGTACTTGCAATAGAAAATAAACTAAATTTAATGATGGGAGATTGCTTTTTTTAAAAAAGTCCTTTTATTGGTGCATTATAATCACATGTCATAATGAAGTTCAGAGTGACAGGATCATACATGCACACAGCACTCAGTGAGCTTCGTGTAAACAAAGCATTACTATGTAACCACTTCCATCATAATTTAAAAGAATATTTCATAGAATGAATCCTAAAAAAATAGGACTCACCTGATACATATGGTTGGTGAGTTCTAACACAATTGTGTATGTGGTTTGCATATACACGACGCTCACACGTTTATACTTGCACACATATATATATATCATACATAAAAAGGACATTTATGAAATTGTGCACAGCAGTCAATAGCTGATTATGGAAGAGTCTTATTTCTCCTTGCTGCTTCTTTGCATTACTAAGTTCTCAAACAAAAAAGCTAGGAGGCATAAATTTAAACAATATTTCATAAAATAACCCCAAAGACTGATTTTTCAACTGAACAAAGGAATATTATAGCACATTACTTGGTATCTGAAGCTCCTTATATAGAAATTTCAATCTGTTTTCAGTGAGACATCCTGAGATACATATGATGAAGCCCAGTGTGCAGGAGGAGAGGAATGAGCAGACAGCAGTCCAACACCAGATCTGATCACGGAGATGCACAAAGTAACCCGTCCAAGCCATTCACAGGCTCCTTCCAAGGTGTGCTGAACCAGAGAGAGGGAGCCTTTTCTAATAATACACCAAGATGGTACTTTTGTGCTGGAGCAACATTGCAATCAGCTTTGCATCTCCCACGAAGAGGCAGGGAGTCCAGGTCTGACATTAGAGAGGGCTGGGTTGAAGTCACCACTTCTCCACTTACTGGATCTGTGACCTTGGACAGTTTGGCTTCTCTGAAACTTAATTTCTTCATCTGTTAAGGTGAAGGTAATCACAATTAGACTGATTAGACACAGTTAGCGCTAAGTGCTTACTATGTTCTAAACTTTACATGCAATATTCTCCCTGGGAATACACGGAAGATTGTATAGTAAGCCCAGTGACAAAGCACAAAATACACAATCAATAAGTGCTGGTTATCAATCCGGCCACAGGCATTACAATAGTAATTACATATTTATTTAACAAACTATCATTTGTAGCAGCAATATGCAAAGTTCTATGTTATAAAACATAGAGAGATAAATGATGGTTGAGATATTTTTTCTGCTCCCCAAGAATCTTTAATTTTGGGGGACAGCTGATATAAGAGGAAATGAGTAAGGTTTCACTATGAAAATGATCCACCTCATGGTATCAAATTGAACCAATTCTCTTTGTTTTGAAATTCTATCCCAAGGAGTTGTTAAGGGTGTCGTTCTTCCTAGGATCTGGGGACAAGACCTATTTGCATAAAGGATTAAAAAGTAGCAAGTATTTGACTTCTACTTTGAAATTTAGCATAGAGTTGAAATATCTCATTTGACACAGCTGGTGAGGACAGTAAACTAAATTTCTAATGGCAAGGCAGAAAAAGTGATTCTACTGTTTTGTTTCTCCTTAGAAGATGACATGCACTTTTAAAAATCACATCTTTTTTAAAAAAGCACTTTCTTTTTCCAAACACAAAAAACATTGGTCTATAAATAAGCAATGTTAGAAGTTTAAAAAAATCACATTTCTTTCTATCTGTATTATTCTCTTATACTTTTCAAGGTCTATTTCCTGTCATTTGAGTTTTTCAAGAGTCGTGAGCTAGCAAAAAGCAGCATGATTAGCCTCATTCTATCGCTGATGAAAATGATATATCTAAAGGTCAGGTGACTTTCTTCAATGTCATATAAATGATCCAATGGGCTTAGGATCCAGGGCTCTTGACTCTCAGCCTTCAATTATTTTATCTCCACCCTATATTTTAAGACATTTTATAGAGATGATTTACATAATTTTTTTTATATATTAACACATTTTATAGAGATGATTTATATAATTTTTTCAGAGAAATAGAGGTTTATTTAGGAAAGTAGGAAATACACATTCAAGGGAGAATGCGGACCACCCCAAAAGTGAGAGAGGCCAATTTATTTAGTTTTAATATCTGAAGATACAGCAATAAAATAGGGCCTCCACTTCTGAGACTGGGTGAGAGAGGTTTTCTGGAGATACCATCATACCATCATGATGTCTCGCCTAGGCTGTGTCGCAGATCAAGTCTCATGCTGGCTAACTCCTGGACTCTGCACACTGCTGGCCCCTTCCCCTCTGAGGGCATTTATGCGATGCACACAGGAGAATCTAAGCAATCTGCATTCTTGCTGGACCACAGAGCTGGGGCCAGAAGCTCAGAAGAGCCCTAGTTTCTCTAATGCACCAAAGCACGCTGACAGCACATTGGAGGCTGATGTCATGGCTCCCTGGTATTTATTAAAATAGTCTTTCCTGTTTAACACTGGCGAGCGTGGCCTGCGAATGAAGCTGAAGGTATTTCTCAAGAGGAGCGGTGCAAAGTACGTGCTGAAAGACTTTTGTAGCTAATAATGAGTAAAACGGTGGCACATTTGACACCTACACTTGAATACAAAGAGACTGGAATATTATTTCTCAGATATTCTCCACGCGAGGGAAGATGAAGTTTCCAGTTGCAGGACTTAATAGATCCACACTGGCAAAAAGCAGAATTATAAAGGTTTCTAATCTCAAAACTTCAACCACTTCAAAAAAGTTAAATAATTTATTCCAAAGGAAGACTTGATAAATGCAAGAAATCTCATATAATTTCATGTTGATTTTTATTATTTAATATGGCCATGCTATTGCATTATGAAGCTTGAAATTAATCTCTCTACACAGTGATAATAGCAGAAGATATTCCATATAAATATTTTTAATTAAAAATAGTAAGCATTTAATATTTTAAATTTAAAACTGTCATATACATACACTTAAGAACAAATATCCATAGAAAAGAAAATAAACACTTGCAACATGTAATTAAAAAAGACAACCACTGCTAACATTTTGGTATTTTGGTATATTGACAAAGGATTTATTTATTTACTTTTTGCTATGAAGTCTTTTTATAAAGCTATATCTTTCTACATGCCATGTACAAATTTGTATTTTATCAAAGCAGAGATTATAGTGCATATACTGTTTATGCTGTTTTATCTCTAGATATAGAGTTTTTTGATTTTTTCCTCTCAAATTTCTATTGGTAATGGCAAACAAGAGAAGGCCTCAACTAACCATAACTGGGTCTACCCAAAATAGACAGTTATTTGGAATTCCCCGTGTTCCTCTAGCATATGAATTTTTCATTGCAATTCATATACCCAAGTTGGACTGGCTTCCCATTTAGAAAAGCACAAACAACACATGGACAGCCCCTCTCATGTCATCAACTCGTCTAATCACACATGAATTGTTCTGCCTGCATGGTCTTCCACCACATCACCAAACTATGAGTCATGCGCTCTCTTCTTTGGGGGACCTTGTTTTTATTCTCTCCTCCTCCAACCAGAATTTTAAAAAATTGGCCCATACTAATCAAGAGTAGAGTTTCTGTCCTGAGGAGTCAATGAGTTAAAGTTTTCTTTGGGGACAGTAATCACAAATATAAACTTGAAGTCAGGCAAGTTCAAGAGCCAATCTTGGCTCTGTCAAGATTGAGAACTGGGTGTTATAACTTGGATAAGTCTTATCCCTCCCGAGGTTCATGTTCTGAAAGCTGGATCCTCAGTATGGTGGTGTGGAGGTGGAGCCTGGTGGAAGGTAATTAGATCAAAAGGGAGCACTGCCCTTGGAAGGGTTTCAAGCTAGTCCAGGGAGTGGGTTGGGTCTCCTAGGTTGTTATAAAAGAGGAAGTCTGGACCCTCCTTGGTCCCTTCCGTGCTGTCTGACCATGTGACCTTTCTCACATGTGATTTTCAACATGAGACCCTCTTCAGCTTTAAACATATGCTGGCAGCTCCGTGTCCTTGAACCTCCAGAATTGTGAACCCCAAATCTCTTCATAAAGTTTCCAGCCTCAGCTATTTTCTTAGTCATACTCAATACCTCCAGAATTGTGAACCCCAAAATCTCTTTCTTCATAAAGATTCCAGCCTCAGCTATTTTCTTACAGTCACACTTAATAGACTAAGAGTGGATGATTATGCATTTGCCCTCCCTGGGAATCTTTAAAATGGGAATTTGTATCTTATTTATATGAAGATCAAATGAGATATTGTTGCTGTTCAGTAGGTTGTACCTTATTATAAAGCAATTAACATATGCATTAGTTCACATTATTTATCATCTTTTGTGGTGACAGCACTTAAAATCTGCTCTCTTCAAATATACAAAACATGGTCACTAACGATAATCATCAGATGGTACAATATATCTCTTAAACTTATTCCTTCTAACTGAAATTTTGTGTCCTTTGACCAACATTTCCCCAACACACCCCTGAGATCCTTAACCACCATTCTACCTTCTACTTCTAGGAGTTTGATTTCATTTATCTTTCACATTTAAGTGAGATCATGTGGTTTTTGTCTTCCCATGCCTGGCTTATTTCACTTAACACAATGCCCTCTAGCTTCATGCTTGTCCTTCCTGCAAGAATGTATATTCCATACAAAGAGTGGCCATGTCAACATGGAACCAAGTGTTTTACACATTCAGTGGGTGTTTCGGAGCCAGTCCATACTTGTCTAAAAGTGCAGATGATCAAATTTTCAGGAATTTTGTAAGATGGCAGACACAACTATTGTTAAAAATTAAATAAGTTATATTTTGAAAAGTAAATACAAAGAATCCATTTTGGCTAATTATTTTACTACATTTCCCTATTTCTGATGCTTTGGAAGTTACTTATGAACCTTGTAACTACATGGAGAAAATACTTCGTAATGGTGTACATTACTTTACAATGCATCTCTTGGCCACGGTGCAATCAATGACATCATAGAGGTACCTTAAAATGACATTAGCATAGGTCCTTCTAAGAAGACAAGGTCAATATTCTCTGAAGGGGGAAAAAGAAAGGAAGTGCCCCCATCCTTCTGTTCCTATTCTTCTGTATTAACTTTAGGAATAGGCTTTCATTTATTTCTGGAATTTGAGTACAGAATCTAAGAAAGAGATAAATGCATATTTATTGCATTCTTGCCTTAATGCCAGGCATGTTATATGGATAGTTTTAATTCGCTTTCACACTAGCCCTGCAAACAGAAAGTAGAAGGACTACAAACTGGTTCAGAGATAGCAGTAGAATTTGATTGCAAATCTCATTGACTTTAAAAGCTATTCTTCCCACTACGATGGAGCTGGTTTTTCGTTGGTCTTTAAAACTTCAAAAATCAAGTTGCACATATGACCATGGAATCACTTCTACCACTGTCTGGCACCCAGAAAACAGCAGAATTCAGGAGAAAAAGGCTGGGAGAGAAATCAAAACATAGATTTAAAGAACCCACATGGCCCCTTAAAGACTTGCTGTTTTGGGTAAGTCATTTCTAATTTTTGATATTTTCCTTTCTTTCTTTCTAAAGCAGTTTATTTTTTCTTTTTAAAATTAGGCAGAAGAACTAGAAAATCCATTGTTTACTTTTAATCATAGTGCCACTCTTAAGTTTTCTATATTTCTCTTATAGAACACTAAGTATATTTCCTTCTTACAGAATTAAAAAAAAAATGGTAAGCAGACATCCCAAGTCCCAGAAGAATACAGGCATTGAAAAATGTTGGCTGCCCTTTCAAGATAAAGGACTGATTACATTTTGCTCCAAATTATGTTAGGACAGCATTTTATCGTTTGTATCTTGCTTTGATTGATGTGGGGCAGCTGTTATAATGGGCATATGGCATTTTCCTTTGTCTAATTTAGAACATCCAGACAGGAAGGACTTGCGGTTTTCACTGTGGATGGTCGAAGGTCAGCATGGGGATGGGGATGCATCTTCCAGTGATTACTACCATGGTTATCAGTGTTCCCAAGATGGGTTTAGTGGAGAGCCAAGTGCTTCCTGCTGTGGATCAGCTGGGATGCTCTGACAAGGACATGGCCTGAGCCTACAGCGACCAGCCAGTCTAATAGGGGACGGCTTGCAAGGGCTGCAGAGTCAACCACCTTCCCCTAGAACTCTGCAAGGATCAATTCATCAAAGGAAGCGAGACAGACTGCCCAGAGTGAGATCAGCAACCAGAGATTCTGCTGCAGTTAGCTGATACTAAAAGCAGTAAAAAAAAAAAAAAAGAAATAACAACAAAAACTGCTCTGTAAATTATTTTTTTATCTGTCATAGAAATTATATTTGATTCTAACCATCGAATCATGAATTTTCATGAAGCTCAATGTGTTAATCTCCTCTAGAATATCCCTGAAAGAGTGCCGACTCAGAAATTTCAGAGTCATCCCAAGTTTTTACTTATCCTATTTGAACCTAAGTTTATGGACTTTTAATTTTGTGCTTGGCTCTATACAATGTGCTTTAATACATTATATTATTTTGTCTTTATAAGAACCTCACTATTATTTTCCAGATGAAGACTTTGAGTCAAAACATTTACGTGATATAGCCAAGTTCACATGGGGGTAAGTGGGGAAACCAGTATCTCAACCAGGTCTGCAGGACTCTACAGTTCTTGCAACTGAGCACCCTAGAATACTTTCTCCTCCAGTGTACCAGTCAATGACCAAATCCCATGACCTCTTCCTCCTGAATACTTCTCCTTTATTCACTTTTCCCCCTTTGCTGGGTCACATTTTTAGCACAAACTTTCATCCACCCTCACCTGGATTATTGTGAAAGTCTGCAGGTTGCTACATACAGAGATCACATGCTGTTAGGGCATTCTTTACAAATACATAAAATTGAACACTGGTCAAGTCACTCCTTAAGATCCTCCAAACTCAGGTGACAGCACACACCATAAAATAACAAAGACCGACCTCCTTAGCAAAGTACCCTTTACAGTCTAACTACAACTTTCCTTTATTCCTTGCATCAACATTTCTTGCCACTTCTCCTGACACCATCCCTCACCCTGATCACACTTTCATGAACTCCTTGCCCTTTTCTGAGCATGAATACACTTCCACTCTTCTATGTATTTTGGAGTCTAGGTTTACTGTATTATGAAACACTGAATAGAGCTGGAACATGCTTGCTTCTTAGGAGAGGAGAGGGCATATTTTTAGTGTATATAGGAAAAAAATTGCAAAGGACTTTTTGTTTATTGTTGTTTTGTGTTTGCTCACTTGTTCACAATTAAAGGGAAGCTTTTGAGTTGTTGCATCATGATCTCCTTAATTCCTGCCAAAGGCCAAGATGTTGCAGAAAGTCCACCTGTCACGGGCCTGCAGTGAGAATCCGCCTGCCCATTAGCAGGTGCTGAGACAAGCATTGCTGCAGAGCATGTACTGGAAATATGCACAGCGTGAATCTTCCCAAGTTCAGCAATAGCTGGACGGTGCAGAAGGAGCAAGCAGCTAAATGCATAGACATAGAGTCCATCAAGTCTATATTTTAGACCCTGAGAGTTAGGCATTTGCTGATAGTGAGCAGGTTCTACTGTTGTTACCCAAACAAGGATCTATGTGAAACAGTGTGGACTTTCACTACAGTGGATGGAGAAGAAATGTCTTTAAAGTCATCCTGTTGTCTCTGAGAAACAGAGAGATGGATTTTTTTTTTTTTAAATGTGAGTCTAGGCAGGATCACTTGGCCAGGAACAAGAGGCTATCAAGAGTTACTGATTGCGGCATTGCACAATCCGTTAAAATGTCTACGGAACTGTCGCCTGCTATGCATAGACAGTTTGGTCCCTGTACGTCCCTGTAAGTCATGTTGTAATGTGCATCTGATAATTAGCATGTGGTTCATTTCATTTATTTAAAATTAAAATAACCCACTTTGATCTTTCAGTATTACTAAGAAAATTTCACAACATGATACTAAGTCAGACCTCCTAAAATTGTGGTTACTGAAGTTGACAGACCAAGTGAAAGCCACTTCTCATTCCATTATACCATTTATTTATTTATTTATTTATTTATTTATTTATTTATTTATTTATTTTTGGTGCTGGGGATTTAACCCAGGAACATTCTGTCTCTGAGCTACTCCCTCGGGTCCTATTTTATTTTTTTTTTCCTGAAACAGGATCTTGCTAAGTTGCAGAGGGCCTCGCTAAGTTGCTGAGGCTGGCCTTGAACCCATGGTCCTCCTGTCTCTGCCTCCCAAGTACTAAGATTACAGGTGTGTGTCACCACACCCAGCTTACTTTATTTATTTTTAAGAGGCTGTATATTAGTTTTCTAGGGCTACCATAATAACGTACCACTAACTGAGTGACCTAGACAGCAGAAGTTGCTGCGTCACAGTTGTGGAGGGGGGAGTGTGAGATGGGGTGGCTGCAGGGTTGGCTCCTTTCGAAGGCTGGGCGGGAGATCTGTGCAGGTCTGCCTCCTTGGCTTGAGGACGTGCATCTTCTCCCTGCATGGCTCCACACTGCCACCCCTCTGTGCATGTTTGTCTCTTTGTCCAAATTTCCCTTTCATAAGGACACCAGTCTTATGAGATCAGGGGTCACCCTAATGAGTTTGTTTTGACTTGATCGCCTCTGTAAAGACTAATGCATTCTGGGGGACAGATTGTAAGGACTCTCTCTAACCTCACATTTTTCCCCCTGAGGGAGAGGTGGAGACAATTCAACCCAGGACAGAATGAAATTTGGACCAAGAAGCTGAAAAAAACCTTCTTCATACTCTGATTACATTTGCATACTCTGATTCTTTCTATCTAAAATAGTCTTTCTCTCATCCCTATGTACCGAACTCCTACTGATTTTATACAACTCAAATTAAATGTGTTTCTTATGAGAAGCCTCCTCTTGGCTCTCAATACAGAGTCAGCTGCTCCTTCTTCCCAGCTCCTGCAAGACTTTTTAAGCAGATATGACCTTAGCACACCTCACTTGGTACTGCTGTGACCTGTCAGCTCCCCGATGTTGCTGGCCCTTTCAGAGCAGAGCTAGTACCCTAAGCACAGAGTAAGGAACTCAGCATATGTGCTACAAATGTCTGGGATGAGTGAGCGCCCCTGCCAGCAATGGGGGCCACCTCCTGCATCAGCCCAGTCCATCCATGGAGTTCTTTCCTTCCTATCTGGGTAAAAACATTTCCCCTGTATATTCATTTTCCCCCCAGTAATTTCTACTTATGCCTGATCATAAGAATGACAAAGCATTTAGTTCAAGGTTATATTTTCCTATGTTCTTCCCCTGAAGATTCTGATATAATAGGTCTAGGTGAGTCCAAGAATACTATTTTTTCACAATTTTTACCTTTGTTTTTGTGTTAATTCAATTGTCTAGAACCACACAGAGTAAGTCTAATCACTTTCTATATGAAACCCTTGTCGACAAGACGCCTTCCTTTAACAGAAGCATGGAGCCTCCCAGAGGCCACCACCTGTCCTCGTGCCTTGTCAACCAAATACTGACACTTCCATTTGCCGGTGGACGGATGGATGCCTGGTTCTCCTTACTCCAGGCCACATTAGGTACCCTGCAGCTATGTGGATGGCCCAGCCCACGTACTGGTCTTTAATCTTCATCACTTGCTCAGTTGTAGTAACTTCACTGTTCCTCTGCTTGAGCTACCCCTATGCATAGCCATGGGTCACTGGAAAGTGTTCCTCCTTTCATGCTTTGAACCTCACATTCTACTCTACAGATGATGGAATCTCTCATTCCATTACTCGTCCTTTTATTGGTACATGTTTTCCTTCTAATCCCTTTAGTACTTGATCTACATACTTTTCCTTGTCTCTTCTGAGTCTTCTAGTCTTTCTTCCTCCCTGCCTCTTTCCTTCCTTCCTTCCTTCCTTCCTTCCTTCCTTCCTACCTTCCTTCCTTCCTTCCTTCCTTCCTTCCTTCCTTCCTTCCTTCCCTCCCTCTCTCTCTCTCTTTCTTTTATTTCTTCTTTCTCTTCCTCCCTTCTTCCCTCCCTCCTTTCCATCCTTCCTTCCTTCCTCTCCCCCCTTCTCATACTTAGGTGGTAAAATCTCAACCCTAGATCCATCTAAAGTCTGCCTTCTTCAGTTACATCTAGGTTGCCAAATTATATGAGGGGGAAAACAGTCCTAAAAAACAAACAAAACAAAACAGATGCAAATTGATTCAACTATAGACTCAAATCTCTACTCTGTTTTGGAACTTTAGTACCATGGCCAATTATCCAATATTTTCCAGAAATACTTGATTTACCCACCCCCCATGGCATTTGTTTCAGACTTTTACCACTTTTGTCAAAAGCGGGAGGGATAAGTAAGCATACAGAGCTCAGCCTATAATTTTGATTTATTATCTAGCGCATTTATAAGATTGACATTACACTTTTTTCCCTTAAATTCTTTTTCCTCAAATGTGAACTTAGAGATTTTTGTGGGGGAAGGTTTTTAATTGTAGACTTAATTTGTTTGCTACATATAGGATTATTCAGATCTTCCATATACTCTTGTTCAGTTTTGATAAGTTGTGTTTTTATAGAAATTTGTCCCTTTCACCAAAATTTCAAAATTATTGTCTAAATTATCTATAAATGTTTACTGTCTTTTAATTTCTTTAGGATTTATTCATACCAGTGTTCTCCCTCAAACCTGATACTATGCACTTGTATTTCTTTTCCTGATCAGTCTTGCTAAAGATCTATCAATTATTTTTAGATGTTTTAAAGAACTACTTTTTGGTTTGTTGATTTTCTGGTATGGGCAACTGAATTGAATAGACACTTCACAAAAGAAGAGATACAAATGGCCAATAGATAGATGAAAAAACTGTAATCAGGAAAATGCAAATCAAAACTACTCTGAGATTTCATCTAAGCCCAATCAGAATGGCAATCATTAAGAGTTTAAACAACAGTAAATGTTGGCGAGGATGTGGGGAAGTAGGAACTCTCCTGCACTGTTGGTGGGAGTGCAAACTAGTTCAACCACTATGGAGATCTGTGTGGAGATTCCTCAGAAAACTGGGAATGGATCCACCATATGACCCAGCTATACCACTACTGGGTATCATACCAAAGGGATTGAAACCAGAAAACTATAGCAATTTATGCATACCCATGTTCATAGTATATCTGAAAATTACAAACTGATCTTCATGAAAATAAAATTTATTTTACCAATATATAAAAGATTAACACATCTTGAAAATCTCTCAATGTACTTCACTGAATTAAAAGAAAACAAAGGAAAATATCACAGGTTCATCTCAATAGATGTATAAAAATCTTCAACCCAAAACATACTCATGATATTGGCAAGTTAGGAACCAAAATAAGCTTCCTTAAAACCAAAGGCAACCAACCAAACAAAATCTTATTATGAACATTGTAATTAATGTGAATGATTGAAAAATTCCTCCTGACTTTGGCAAGATGTCCATTCCTACTAATTGTTATAAATCAAGGAAAAGATGCAAAAGTTAGATATTGAATAAAAATATGTAAAACTCTACAAATGATATTGCTATGTAGAAAGAACCTACAGGTAAGACAGAATTCATAAGTGAGCCTAGTAATTCATAAATTACTAGATATGTAAATATAAAAATTTACATGTAAATAGTAAACAGAACATTACATTATATATGTATGATTTATAATCGTTTCAAAAGTATCAAATATTAACAAGTAACTGTAATGAAACCTGTGCGAAAATCTACACTGGAAATTTTAAAATATTATTGAGGTTATTTTTAGAGTCCTAAAAATGATGGATAAGACCATTTCCATAGATAAGAATGTTGTAAAGATATCTACTCTCCCAAACAGATATATAAAATAGATGCAATCCAAATGAAAATCTCAGTGGTGAAATTGACAGGCTCATTATGAAATTTACATGAATATTCAGTGGGCAAGGATAGCTAAGGTAATTTTGAAAAATAACACCCCGGGTAGAATTCCATTATCAGATTCAAGATTTATTATAAAAGCAAATTAAGTAAGACAGTGTGGGATTGACACAAATGCAGATATTGGGCCCGTGGAAGAAAATAAAGAGGCTAGAAACACATTTGTGTGCAGTTGGTTTGTAAAGTATCACCTAAAGCCATTCATCAACTCATTCAGTTTTCAGTAAAGTACAAAAGCCTTATCATACTACCTAGTCAAATTTAAATGTGATTTTCAAGCTAGGAGGTTTACATTTAATTCTAGGAATTTTATGTTTCTCAAATTATGCATTTGTTTAGAATTTTATTGATGCAAAGTAGTGAGATTCAAAGTGGTACATTCACATGTGCACACAACATTTCTTGATGTGTTTCCCTCCGCATCCCACCCCCACTCCCTTCCTGCATCCCTGAAAATGTTAGTGAAATAGGTATCGATACCTTTATATAGGAACATATTATTTAGTCTGTTTTCCTCAATCCTCCTTTCTCCCCTCTCCTCTTCCCTCTCCTGACCCCCTTCCACTATTCTACTGATCCCTCTCCTCATTTTCATGAAGTTATGTTTCTTTCCTATTTTCTGTCTAGTTTCCATGTATGAGAAAAAAAAATTGACCCTTGACTTTCTGAAACTGGCTGATCTCACTTAGCATAACGTTCTCTAGTTCTATCCATTTTCGTGCAAATGACAGAATTGTGTTCTTCTTTATGTCTTATGGCTGAGTAAAACTCCATTGTGTGTATATACCACATTTTCTTTATCCATTCGTCTGTTGATAGGCACATAGGTTTTTTTCTATAATTTGGCTATTGTGAATTGTGCTGCTATAACCATGGGTATGCATGTCTTACTATAGTATTCTGACTTTAATTCTGCTGGAAAGATATTGAAGATACTGGCATAGCTGGGTCATATGGCGGTTCCATTCCTAGTCTTTTTAGGAACCTCCATACTGATCTCCATAGAGGTTGTAATATTTCACAATCCTACCAACAGTATATAAGCATTCCTTTTCCTCCCCGTGCTTACCAGCATTTATTATCAAATTATATATTTCTAACCATAAAACTAACTGATGAATCTTACTCAAAACATTGAGATTTCTTTAAAATATACTTGTAACTTTAGACTGGATTTATTATTGTACTAGTAAATTTCTCTATAGTTAATAATACTAATAAAGGTTGATTGTGACAAGCTATTCTAATTTTGCATTATCCATTATAAATGCTTTAGATAGCATTTAATGATGTGTTAATATATTTAAACTGGATGAGTAATTAAATATATTCCAGATAATCATTATGTGGGTAACTTTTCTCCACTAATGACTTGTACGTAAGAATATAATCTTCAGCATCATATTCAGCAAATCCAAGTCATTATTATGTTAATATCTGCCTAAATGAAGATAAGTCTGCATCTAATGAAAGATCATGCTATTTTAATTAATTTTTTCATTCATTGTTTTTGCCACCCCCACATACTTTAAAAAAAAAAACTTGAAACATCACTGATAATTGTTGTAAGTAAATCCATTTTATCATTTATTATCCAAAAGTCAGAAAGGCACAAATTAAATAAATTTTGGGGAAATTCGTATTTTTTCTATATGGTTGCCTTTCCTGCTAAAAGAAGAAATAGAGGCCTTGCTGTTTTCCCAAACATTTAATCCATCAGAGAAGATGGTTAAGTTTGGGGTGTCCTGTTATGATCTAGGGAAGACAACAGCAAATTTATTTTGCTAAATATATTAGGTAAAAAGAGTTTGAAAACAAACAAAAGCCAACACATTCGTGTGCAATGTAAAACTTTTATACAGCTGGTGTTGGCTATAGAAATTGAATTACACTGTTGATGTGTGAATTGACCATGCCTGGTCTTCTCTTTCTATTTTGAGATACCATTCAAACATTGGTATGTCTAAATCAGCAGGATTTTCCCCACACTGTGAGTTAAATATTAGAAGAAAAGGAACATTCTTAACCTGGAGGTAATTGTTGAATTTATTAAGCCTAAACGTTTGGCAGTTCCTAGGACTGAAACATCTTTTTCCAAATCAGGGTTTCTCTTTGTATGTCTCCTCCCCTTCAAATCTAGTAAGATGATTCTACCAACATGTTCACTAGAGACATTTTGAAATTCTTGATTATGATACAAATAGATTACTTCTGAAGAATAAATTCTATACTTGGTAGGGAATGTAAATTCCTTTTAAATTTTTCTGGGGTGAGTCTAACGCACTAGGACATCCCTTTGCCTTTCGCTCCAGTTTCTTGTCCTCTACCTACTTCACCCCCGTTGATCACTTGATTGAAGGATGAAGGAACATAGTTCTGAGCCTGTGAGAACTTGCAGAGCCCACTGCCATTCATCATGTTTGACTTTCAAACATCAGCTCTCACTTCTGAGCTATCTCTTTTAGCAACATTCTTCAAGATTTGATGCCAGGGCCAGCTCTATACATAGGCAGAGGAGATATGTGTTTATACAACATGTCTTACCAAGAGGCTTACTTAATCTCTAATGCAACTCATTATTAATAATGATAATATAAATAATAGTTAACACTCTTGTTATGGACATTAGTTCACATATCATGGTCATTGGTCTAGGTGTTTTAGAGGTAATAACTCGTTTAATCAACCTTAGAGGCAGGTGTGCCATTATTAATCTATTTACCCAGGAGAAAATTGAAATACAGAGAGGTTAAGAGCTATGCTCAAGCTCTCACAGTTAGTGCTAGTAAGTGATAGGACAGGCTGGCTTCAGGTAAACTTTTTAGCTATTATGTTCTACTGTCTCTCATCTTTGGAGTACTTACTATATGCTCAACTGCATACTAAGTTCTAGAGTGAATAAAATAGGTACGGTGCCTGATCTTACATGGACCGAAGGTTAGCAAGTGCTACCAACAAATTAAAGAGGCCACTAAAATCCTAGCAGACTGAGTTAGTGTATAAATATTTTTCTGAACCAAGAATAAATAACTGCTAGTTAAAATATAATGATTTTTAGCTGGGCATGGTGGCACCTGCCTATAATACAAGTACCTGGGAGACTGAGACTGGAGGCTCGAAGGTTTAAGACTAGACTCAGCAATTTAGTGAGATTCTCAGCAACCTATTGAAACCCCGCTTCAAAGTAAAAAATAAAGTAAAATAAAATAGGGCTAGGGTGTAGTTTGGCTGTAGAACATCACTATATATTGTAGATTCACAGTGTGACTGACAAATCTTCCTTCCAGCCACTTCTTACTCAGTTAAACTAGATCTCTTCTTCAGACAACTGCTATCCTCTCGAAAGTTCTCGTTGGGGGCAGCTGGTGTCTTTGGTGCTGGCGAACCCCATTTGGCACCATCTCAGTCCATCAAGGGAATCTAAAAAACAAAGGAGCCGGGTTCTCTGTCACTTTCCATATAGGATACTCGATGCCTTACATTTTGCCCATCTTGTCCCTACAGGCAAGATTCACCTAAGGTCATAGAAAGGCGTAAAGGAGGCATCATTGTCAGATGAATCAGTGAAGAACCCGTTGCATTTTATTCTCAAAGTTGTGTGTCTGCTTATCCCACATTTTACAACTAGAAAAAGCCAAATAGATGACTATTACAAAAAAAGAAAGAAGGAAATAAATAAATAAATCTGGTCCAGTGACTTGTCCCTGGTCATAAAGGAAAGTGACCAGAAGCTTATTGTAGTTCTCCTCAAGTCCCCCTCTTCCGGTGGAAATATATGCAGTAATACTTTGGAAACAGTATTTCTTTCTCAAAAAAATATATATATATACACACATACATATATGTATATATATTTTTGGAGATTCCTTTAATTGAATAGTATGCACCTTGTTATGGGTTGGATTGCAACCCCTCATTCACATGTCCTAATCCTAATCCCCATTACATCTGAATGTGACCTTATTTAGAAATAGGGTCATCATAATTAGTTAAGATGACATCATATTGGAGTAGAGTAGGCTCTACTCTAATATGCTTGGGGTTCCTATAAAAGGGGGAAACTAGGTCCCAGGCATGCATACATGGGGGACACCATGTGAACAGGAAGACAACCATCCCCAAACCAAAAAGAGAATTCTGGAGCAAATCTTGATTCCCCCATAGCCCTGCAGACATTCTCATTGTAGGTTTCCAACTTCCAGAACTGTGAGAAAATACATTTCTGCTAGTTAAGCCAACCAGTTTGTGGTATTTTCTTTTGAGAGTCCTACCAAACTCATACAGACCCTTACTACAGAAAAGGGCTCTAGAAGCTTACATTTGTACTGGACATTTATCCTCAGTCTTATGTAATGGCTCTGAAACTCTTCATTACAAATCCTGGAAACACTGGAAGATTCATAATATTTTATCATTTAAATGACATGTCTTAAATCATCCTACCTAGTGGGAAGTGGCCCTAAAGCCCTTTGTCATAACATGGAGTCCCGTATTTTGAGTGGGGCAAAGGCACATTAAATTGCTGAAGTGGTTCTTAGACTCCAGGGTTGGAATAGATAGGGAGTTTGTGACTTGTCCCAAGATACAGGGGAAAAAAAAACAGTTTTAAAGATGAGTTTCTGCCCTTTGAATGCCCCTGCGCATAATTTAATTCATTCCATACTCCTCTGTTCTCTTTCTGAATCAAATCAGTATTATAGGCATCCCCCTCAAGGTTTCTATTTTAATTTAAATTTTGCCCACATGAATAGAAAATTTGCTGAATTCTATTGGGTTTCCCCATTTTTAAAGGAAAGTGGGTGGAATATATTGTCTTCCAAAAAAATGTACTGTCAAGGTTCATAAATGTGAAGGTTGTATTAATAACTAGGAGAACTTCGTTTGCCTGGAAGTGTGAATACCAAAAACCTGAGATAGCATGTTTATAAATCTCTTTGATTGGATCTGTACACTTATTTACTGTAGAAAATGAAGCAACATCCCACAAGGATTACCTTCTTTTGAAAACCATTTAGATCATTTTTTAATAGAGAATCTCTTGAGTTATTGGAAAGTCATTCCTAAAGTTTAAACAAATCTATAGCTAAAAATGACAAATACTTTTGATTTAAGGTGCTTTTATATACAGACACTGAAATTGTCGTTCTAAATATCCTCTTTTTGCTGGGCGTGGTGGCGCACGCTTGTAATCCCAGTACTTGGGAGGCTGAGACTGGAGGATCCGGGTTTGTGGCCAGCCTCCAGCTACTTAGTGAGGCCGTCCACAGCTTAGTGAGACCCTGTTTCAAAATAAATAATAAAAAGTGGGGGGTGTAGCTCGGAGGTAGAATGCCCCTGGGTTCAATCCCCAGTACCGCAAAAATATAAATAAAGATAAATATCCTCTTTTCACCATATTTTACAACCTAAAATGTGCAGGAAACTTTTTTTTAGAAGGGAGACAACATTTTTCATTAACAGAAGAATGGTTCACAGACATGATTCCATGTATGTAACATTTGTAAGAAAACATAATTATAAAGTCGGAGAACATAATAGTAGTTACCAGGGTTAGGGATGGGAAAACAGATGAGCATTCAAAATAGGCATAACCAAGGGAATCTTGCCATCACACACAATTGAGTATCTTGATTTTGGTGGTGATTAGGAAGGTATACATTACCACACAAGTAGTAATTTTGCAAACATACACACACATGGTGCATGAATGGTGAAATCAAGTGGTTCTCTGAGTAAGCTCATGAGCTCTGCAGAGTGCACCAATGTCAAATTCCTGAGTTTGATATTATACTATAGTTACATAAGAATTTAACTTTGGCTATGGAAAGAGTACATGGGGATTCCTGGTACATTCAGCAATCTCCTGTGAATCTAGAATTATTCTAAAATAAAAAGTTTAGCCGGGCGTGGTGGCACACGCTTGTAATCCCAGTACTTTGGGAGGTGGAGATCGGAGGATCCAGGTTCGTGGCCAGCCTCAGCTCTCTCTCTCTCTCTCTCTCTCTCTCTCTCTCTCTACCTAGTGAGGCCTCCGCAACTTCATGAGACCCGGTTTCAAAATAAAGTATAAAAAAATAGGGCCGGGGGTGTAGCACGGCGGAGGTAGAACGCCCCTGGGTTCAATCCCCGGTACTGCAAAAAAAAAAGTTTAAAACATTGAAATCTGTAATTATTCCAAAATAAGAAGTTAAAAATATTGAAATCTATAATTATTCCAAAATAAGAAGTTAAAAATATTGAAATGATTAAAAGACAAAACACTGTAATAGTCCTAGAAACTAATTAAGTTCCTATCCTGTATTGAGGATTTGAGGAAGAGAAGAGTCTGATTTCTTCCTGTTCCTTGGGTCCTCTCTGCTGCCTTTGTGTGCCCATCCACCAGAAACCGCCACTATATTCAACTCATGTACGATTCGTAGAAACTATCAAATTGCTATAGTTGGGTCAAGAGCCCATTTGGAACATAATTAAGGGTAAGTGAAGTCTTTAAAAGGAAGCAGTAGCCTTCCCATTCAGAAGACCTGCTCAACTTTCAATACAAAATGATGAGAGGTGACCATTCTTCTGTGTTAGCTATGGCTACAGGAAATAGAAATTGCTCCAAGTTTTTCCAACATAAAGGGTTTAATACAGGGTTTATGGTTAGATATGCTTCCTTAAGAGCTCATGTGTTTAGCTCAGGGTTGACATGTAATGGATTTATCTGGGTGGTGGTCAGGGTCAGTAAGGTGTGGCTGGAGAAGGTGGGTCTCTGGGGGTGTGGGCTTGGGGATTGTGCTTGTGTCTTGAATCCCCTGGCTTGCTTACTTGCTCTGGCTCTTTGCATCTGGCTCCCATGATGTGAAAGCAGAGCCTTGCACTTGCCCTCTCTCCACTTCCCGCCGCCATGCCCTGAGATCCAGACACTGGCCTCACGTGGACTGAACTCAGAATTTCCAAGGAAGCCATGAACAAATCTTCCTTCCTCTGAGTTGTATGGTCAGGTCTTGTAGATTATAGTAGTGAGAATTCTAAGACAACAGGGAATTGAATATTTACAAAATCACTGAAAGGGTTAATGAAATAAAAGATGATAGTTAAATGCTTACATACAAATATCAGGAAAATATTTATGCTACTGCTGCTTCCAGTGCCAGTAGAATGCCAGTAGCAGGAGAAGGTGACATCCAATTCTTACAAACAGCTATGTCCATGGGAGCCTGTGTCCCATGTCACTGATACAGAGTTATGATTCCCGGAACCCTTCTGCCTCCTAAACTTCCTCAAGTGCATTTCATTGTTGGAACTTAGATCTTACTCAGCACCCAACCTCTAAAGGAGTCTCAGAGTTTTTTGGACTTTCAGCCCCTATGACACAGTCCTGAACACAGAAACAGATGGGAATGGATGTCAAGTCCAATAAACAAAAGCTTCACCCAGGATAACTTTCCCTCAGGAGCACATTTCACCCAAGAACAATTCTGGGGAATGCTTGTTTTGGAAACTCAGTATTTCGGAAATTCTTGGTCATTGCACAAAAGGAGTGCTCTGTTTGTGTATCCTGTCTTTCACTCTTATTCCACGCAGTGTTCTTATATCACTCTGTTTGTTCTCTTTTCGTACCCCAAGTCTCAGTCCTCCTGTTTCCCGCCAACCGATCATGCTTTCTATAATTCAACTTCATCCCATTCCATTGTAATTAAACTTCATTTAGTATCACCTAATCCTTCCTAATCTTGCCTCCAAGTCTTATTCCAGATGGCTTTTTAGGCTGGGCCCTCACTTCTTACTGTTGCTGGCTTCCTGAATGCTCCTTGTTTGCTGAAAATTATCATCGGTGCCAAACTCTTACTCTTTTGCCTATGTCCAGCTATTATTCTACTAGACAAACACTTTTTAATTATTACAGACTCTTAGTTCACCCTCTTTTGGCCATTCCACTTAGGTACACAATACCCCAAAATACAGGACACTAACTACATTCAAAGGAGCATAAATTTACCGCATAATATCATGAAATCATTAATTTATCACACCATATCATGAAATCTTGTGGCCCGTTTGGGCTTTTTCAAGCAAGGAGGATGTAGAAGGTGATTACTTTGGAGAAATCTGGTGTGTAAAATTAAAGTTCTGAGGATAAAGAGATCAACACACAGGGGTCATTCCAAGAAGACTATGATAAAAAGATTTCTATTTGGATTCTGAAGTGTGAGGAAGGAAAAAGAAGGGAAAAAAGATAGAAACAAATATCTACTAAGGCCGGTATTGAGTTGGTATCTTTGCATATTTGATCCCACTTAATCCTAATAATAATTTTGTGAGTTTGGTATTAGAATGAACCATATAAGTATATAGCTTTTGTAGCTTACTAAGAGTCAAAATGGGCAAGTATGTTTGGTCCACACTATTATTATTATCCTTATTTTTTGTATGTGTAGTACTGGGGATTGAAACCAGGGACATTCTATCTCCAACCTGTATCTCCACCCCTATTTTATTTATTTAATTTTTGAAACGGTCTTGCTAAGTCTAACTACTTGTCAAGGCTGTCCTTGAACCTGCGATCTTCTAGTCTCAGTCTCCCAAGTACTGGGATTACAGGCATGTGCCACCACACTTGTAATCCCAGTACTTGGGAGGCTGAGACAGGAGGATTGCAGGTTTGAGGACAGCCTCAGCAAATAGTGAGACTCTCATCATCCTAGCAAGACCCTGTTTCAAAATAAAAATTAAATAGGGCTGGGGGTGTAGCCCAGAGGTAGGATGCCTCTGGGTTCAATCCCCAGTACCGCAAAAAAAAAAAAAAATCCCATAGATTTTGGTACGTTGTGTCTCTATTTATTTTTAATTCCAGGATTTTTTTTATTTCTCCCATTATTTATTCTCTGATCCAGTCCTCATTCAAGAGTGTATCTTTGACTGTAAAGTGAGTTTCTTGCAAGCAGCATATAATTGGATTATTTTTTAATTCACATTGCCAGTCTATGTCTTTTAATTGGGGAGTTAAGACCTTTGACATTCAGTGTTATTATTGAGATATAATTTTTGTTTCCTGTCATTTTGAGTTCTATTTTCTTTTTGATGTAGTGTTATTTCTCCTTTTCTTAATTGCCCACCTGGTGGAGTTCGCCTCTTCTCTGGTTCTGGAATTTGCTTCTTTTTTCTTTTTTGTGTTTTATTTCTTTAAGTATATTTCTAGTGCTGGCTTGGTAGTCATGAATTCTTTAAGTTTCTGCTTGTATTGTAATGTTTTTATTTCTCCATCAATTTTGAATGATATCTTTGCTGGATATAGCAGTCTTGGTTGAAAGTTGTTTTCTTCTAGGGTCTGGAGTACATCATACCAGTCCCTCCTGGCATTCATGACTTGGGTTGAGAAGTCTGGAGTGATTTTTATTGTTTTGCCCCTGAATGCCACCCATATTTTGTTCTTGCTGTTTTTAAGATTCTTACTTTGGCCTCTATGTTAGTCATTTTTATTATTACGTGGTGTGGGGAGATCCTTCTTTGATCTTGTCTTAATGGTGTTCTGAATGTCTCCTGTATGTGGATGTCCAAGTCTTGTTCTATGTTTGGAAAATTCTCTGAAATTATTTCTCTGAAGAGGTTTCTGATACCCTTGGTTTGTGCTTCTAGACCTTCTTGAATGCCTTTTATCCATAAGTTAGGACATTTCGTATTGTTTCATATTTCTTGGATGTTCAGGTTGTGTTGTTGTAATGTCTACTGCATATTGTTGACTGTGTTTTCAGTTTTGAATGAACTGTTTTCCATGTGGCCTCGCCTGCCAGAGTTGGTTTCTGTTGAGGTCTATAATTCATTTATTGACTCCTACATTTCATTCAAAGCCTCTTTCTGGTTCTTTCTTAGGGCCTCAATTTCCTCCTTCATTTCCTGTACACTTTCTTTGTGGCCTTTCATCATATTGAAGATAAAAATTTGGAATTCTCCTTCTTGCATTTCCTGCAGATCAGTATTGGTGATCTCTCTTGTTATTGAGTTATGGGAGTTTATTGTTTCCTCACTGTTCCTCATTGTCATATTTTCAGAGTTCTCAGGTTTGTATTTTTGTTGTCTTGGTATCTTCTTCTTCTTTGTGCGTGAGTCCTGTGTCTGTTATCCCTTTATAATAAGGTCTATGCTGGGGGTATATATTTGCCTCTACCAATCTGATTCATATAATCAAACTTTTGAGTTTGTCCCCAAGAGCCTTTTTAACTAGATATAGCTCTTAGTGCAGGCAAACAGGAGTCTCTGATTGACTGCAGGCCACCATGCTCTTCAGGCTCAAACTCCACAGGGCCAGAGACCATGATGTTCTTTTCAGAGCCTGCAGCCTGCTGGTTGGGATTTAGTGCCCCACAGACACCACCGCTACTCTGCTGAATGTGAGCCCATGATACTGCAGAGCGCTGACCTCCATCCTCTGTGGCCTGTGGGCTTAGGTTCAGCAAGGTCAGCGATTGCTATGTTACAAGCTTATGGCCCGAGTCACTGAGTTTTGATAACCCCTGGGATACCACCCATGATATGCTTGTTATGATCATGTGGGATACTGTCAGTCACTAACATGCATGCATGCCAGTCACAAACTTTGCTGGTGGTGAGAGTGTTGAGTTCCCAGCCTGTAGCTGTGATCAAGTGAAACCCTGTTTGGCCCCTGGCTTCCTGGCCTCCAGGTGTGGCCTGGTCAAGATGGCACTGCCCCTGCTGCTCTTTGCCCATGGCCCAAGCTCTGGTAGTGAGAGAGTGTACAGTTCTAAGCCTAGGGCTTGGGTGGCTCAGTTAGTCCCAGGGACACCACTGCTGCTTTGGGCAGCTGCACTCACATGAGCCCTTGTTGGCCTCTGGCATTAGTGCTTGTAGCACCCAAACATGGCCAGGTGCAAGTCTATTGCTTTCTGAGCCTGCAACTCAGTAGGCTGAGTTATTTCCCCCCACAGACACCATGGCTGGGTGTCCTGTGGTGATCCCTGGAGAATGTACAAGGGCTTGGTGGACTGTGGAATGTAGGTCCCTCCTGCCCAAATGTCTCTAGTGGCTGTCTACTATTTCCCATTTCTGCTGTGTCAGGCAGTAGCCCCTACCCCTACCTCTGTAGGGGTGATTTGAAAAGTCTCAGATTCCGCGAGTCTATTCCCTGCCACACAAGTCCCTGTGGCCATGCAGGGCAGTATCCCACCGGGACAGGATAACTCATGGTCTTGATGAGCGCTGGTCCTAGTCCCTGCAGGAAGAGATGGGTTTAGCTGCAGCTGCGTGACCTGGCTGGGTCCCTGCAGGAAGAGATAGGTTAAGTTGCAGCTGCAGGATCTGGCTGGGTCATCTGCATAGCTTGGGTCTTTGTCGAGTGTGGAGAGAAATGCTGACTGCTTTTGATGATGGTCTGTAGTCACTGGCTTCATAATAGTCTATGGCTTCTTTGCTGGAAATCTCTGGAAGCCGCAGTGCCAGCAGCCACCAGCCCTGGCATGGCCTGGTCAAGATCGCACTGCCACCACCACTCTCTGCTCAACAGGTGAGACACGTGGAGCTCTTTACAGTCCTCTGCTCTCTCTTCTGGCCCTGACTTTGCTGCATTTCAACTTTCGTTATTTTGTTGAATTTCTCGCTGCTTTTCTTCCCTTGTCATGGAGCAGTCTTCCCGGTGGTTGAGTTCCAAGTCTCAGAGCGACTAAAACACACTGTCTCCGTCTATGTCGCCATCTTGGAGTCCATCAAGGTTTGAAGTTCTTAAGAACTAATAAAAGAAGAAGGACAAAGGACACTGTGGAGTCAAGAACATTGCATTTTTTTTCCTTTGAGTGTCCAGATAATGTCCATATTAGTGATAAATCAAGATAGAGAAAAAAACTTTTTTCTTGAAAAAATAGTTTTAGGTGTTTTGAGTATGTAGTAAAATGGAAAAAATAAAAACCACATTGGAGATATGAGACCAAGTCTCTTATCTCTTAAAAACTCTCCATCCTCACTGCTGG
Organism: Glis glis; assembly: GCA_004027185.1. Taxonomy (NCBI): domain Eukaryota; kingdom Metazoa; phylum Chordata; class Mammalia; order Rodentia; family Gliridae; genus Glis; species Glis glis. Next base: position 71,525 of record PVJS01002530.1, read on the forward strand.
TACCCTAGTTCTCAGTTTCATTTTGTAATTTTTCCTGGGCTAACGCAATGATCTCAGTTGTTGCTGTGCTCTACTTTGCCTTCAGAATACTTTCTTGAGTGTGATGAATTCCTGAATTCTTAAACTTCTGGTGTCCTCTATTTGTGATGTTGAACACCCTTGTTTTCCCATTTTCCAATGAATCATTTCCAAAATCCACAGTATGGTATACAGGTCACTTCCCTATCTCTAGCTGAATTCTCCAGCCTTCTCTGTCACTGCTCGATGCCCCTGATTCTATCCCCATGGGAGTTATCCATAGTGGGTCTGTCCCCTGCCTCCCATTCATTCCTGACACTTTAAGAGGCAGAAGGCAGGACTGTTTCCCAAGAAAGCAAAAGAAGCCATGGCCACTCTTCCTGGATCAACCAAATGGAAGAAGATTCAAAAACCTTAAATGCCCCAAATTTTAAACAACATATACATTGCAACAGAATCTCCAAGAAAGAGCACAAATCCAAAGCTCAAGGGATATTAAGGAAGGTAGAATATTTCATAACACAAATGCTTATTTCTTATCACATGATTTATTTCTATCTAGAAACATACAATGTCAGAACTCTTCTTTTCCATAGGGTCATGTAAGAATGGGACTGAAGAACACTTGAGGTGCCCTAGAGCAGTGGCTTTGTAGGGTTTTTTTTCTTTTAACTTGATTAAGAGTAAAAGATAAGTTTTAAGTATGACCCCATAGTCTCACATACACATACGCAAATATATAAATTTGTGCTATACATGCGTATATGATTTATATGAACATAGTCTCACAAAATGATTCTTCTGTTTGTGATATACTTGTTTTTCTATTTGTTTTATGTATTTTCTTTTCGACTTTTTTCTCTTCTATTTAAAACACTCTTATTATTATTGAGATCCACAACTCACTAGTGTATTGAGCCCTGCATAGTAACGATCATCACTTAAAGATTGATTAATCAACAAATGGCATGGTTGTTTGCACCCTTTGGGCAAATAACTATGAAATCATAGCTGGTCTTATTTTCAGCATCCACCTTATAAACACACATTCCTTTAGTATGTGAGATGAACGATCAATACAGAGAAATTACCTTGCCAATTTTAGGTTACTTATGGTGGAACTACGATTTTAGGTTCACATGTTGGAACAACGTTTTATTTATAAAGTAGCATATTTATTTGGCAATTCAGATGTTTAGCTTACTTTGGAAAACACCACATAGCCAGTGAGTTTTAACCTAGAAGCCTTCTATTACCTTAATCTTATCTCCATTTTAGACAGCATCCTGTTCCATCACTTTATAAAGGCAGTAGAGAATTTGGAGTGTATTTTTATCCAATCTATCATTTTGTAGTTGTAAGAACACAGGCATTAAAGATTGATTTTTCTCAAAATATAAATTGTTGGCATTAGGGACAGATCTAGAACCCAGGTGTCCTGTTTTTTGGTACATTGTGTTTCTTACTGTGTGCTAGTGCCTCTCCTTGGGTCCTTAATATGGAATTGATGGAGTGGCCAATGAATGGGAGGAGACAGCACAGTGAAACTAGTTCTTTCTCATCTCTCATGCATCTTAGTCTAAGAAACCCAATGTACCAAATGACCAGTAGGTTTTATTCAAAGCATTCCTTATTTTTATAAATAAGGCACACTGAATTATGCTTGCTGAAAAGCATTCATATCTTAAGTCTCAAGTGAAGTGAAGATTTCATGTTCTCTTAACATATACAATTACTTTATATCTTAGGGATAACTCATTTTAAGGCTTAAATTCCTGATTTCTTCTACTATACCTTCATAGTTCAAAGCCCACAAGATGGCACAGAAAAAGACCAGGGGAAGCAAAAGGGTGTCTTCGAAGACCAAAGGCATTTGTTAAATGGTAGTGACTAACTCCCCCTTCCTTTATCCTTATTTGGGGAAAGAGTATCACTGTCCTCATCGCCCCATACCCACACAGCTAAACATGAAATTTGGGGGAAATATTAGGGACAGGTCAGATGGGTAAAGACATTAGGTCTCCCTATCATATGCTCATTACCAGGTTATATGGAAAGTAAATCTCAGACCAGATTCTCCCTTGATTCAAGGACTCATTAGAAAATAGCTCAAAATAATCCTGCAACATGTTCTGTAATCCATTTTAGGAAATTTATTGCTACTGTGTATGGATGGGTCACCTAGGATGAGAGTATTCTAGAGACAGGATTCTATTCATTTACAGTCTACATCAACCAGGCAGAACTCTTGAATACAGATTTTTTCTAAATCAAACTCCATTTCAAGGAAGACTAGTGAGAAGCTCACAACTTTACACTCCATTCCCACAAGGCCATTGTTGACACTACCAATTTCTCCAATGGCCAAACATTTCTGAAAATCAAAGAAATGATTTTCCTATGAATCCATGTGGAAAATGCTATGGCCAGAAACAGGTTAACATTTGTCTTGGAAAGGTCTAAGGGTCATGGAAAGCCATGATCAGACTAAGGAGCTAGCTGAAAGCAGCCTGTTCTTCTAAGGTAAACATTCCTGCATCTCTTGCCGGCGCCTACTCCCAAATATTCCCACTTGTCAAACATTGTCTCAAAGATCTTCTGCACATCCTCAGTGGTTTTATTGCTAACCGTTATCTCAAAGACTTTCTACAACTGTTCTGCGGCCAGTCCAGTTAAACGTTAACCCCTCGCCCTCTCTTCACATATACTAGTTAAACTTTACCTCCTGGGCTCTGCCCATATGCAGTAGCATCCATACCTCAACCTCCCCCCTCATGAATGAATAAAAGCTGTGGACCAGTGTCCAGCAGGGCCTTTGCCTGAGAGTGAGGCCCCCTGGCCTGCCCCTCTCAATCTGCTCTGTGTCTGCGTCATTTTTCCCTCTCAGGTGCGCCGTGGGACAGTAACTGACAGATTCAGATGTAATATATTTTCTTTGAGAACAATAACCTTTCATTAAAAACACTCTGAATAGGTATGGTGGGGGTTCTTACTCCAAAATTGATAGAAAAATAGATATTTTGTAATAATGGATTTAGATCGAGAAAGTAAAAATAATTGTAAAATGATAGTGATTTCCCCATTCTTCTGATTGTCACTTACATGGGTACTTTAACATTATAATTTTTCAATGTAATTTTGTAGTCCATCAACACCAAGGGCCTTATACCAAATGTATATGTATTTTTTTCTGAGAGAGGTAATACCAAATATAAAATTGCTAATGTAAAATGTGTAAATCATCACTTTTGGCTTCTCACCATTTTTTCCCTTGAACATAATTTTAGATGAAAGCCTGGAAAAAACAAATCCATTTTTCTTTGGAATCCGACTCTTTCGATCAATCTTACCACTAGATGTGGCTAACTTTAAATTTCTTGCCACCCTGTGGATAGAACAATTTCAAACATTATGTTAATTTTCTTTCTAAAATGACTTTCTTTCTCAGTATTAAATCTGTGAAACTATTTTTGGCAAATGGTGATGTTGAACTGTGACCTTCTAATGGCTGAGAAATGCAGGTGACTGTGCTCTGCCACAGCCCTGGGCCTGGCTATACAAGCCACCAACACCGCAGTTGAAAGTAGTAGCACAAACACGGATCTCACCTGATGCCTTTGCTTCAACAGAGAAACATCCTATAATAGAAGTGCTTCCTTGATTGGGTGATTATAGGTATAGATATTTGGTTTGAATTTTAATGGAAGGCAATCATGTCTAGTCAGATCATCTTGTTCTTTATGAGTGAGAGAATAAAAAGTTCATGGACTCGGGCTCCAAATAAGTCAAGGGAAAACTGGGTGGGGGTGACACATGCCTGTAATTACAGAACTTAGGAGGCTGAGACAGGAGGATCACATGTTTGAGACCAGCCTCAGTAACTTAGCAAGACTCTCAGCAACCTGGTGAGAACCTGTTTCAAAACAAAAAAAATAAAAAGGGCTTGGAGGTAGCTTGGAGGTAGAATGCCCCTGGGTTCAATCCCTAGAAGAAGAAAGGAAGGAAGGAATTAAAGGGAAGCTGGGGAGAGGTTGAGGTTGATCATGATGAAGACCTTTCGAAGTCATGACACTGTCTAACCTGAGATGTTGTAATGATTTGGAAGCAGAATGTCCCCCTAGTCCTCATGGAAACAAGGTAGCAATGTTGGAAGCGGCTTGGTTTTAATCTCAGCAGTGCATAAATCCATTGTAGTGGATTTATCTGGGCGGTGGCCTGGGCTGGTAGGGTGTGACTGGAGAATGTGGATCCCTGGGCCTGCGGCCTTGGGATTATATATGGTTCCTCCTCCCCCTGCTCTCTCTTGAAAGTGAAGCTTTGTGCTCTCCTTCTCTCTACTTCCTGCCGCCATGCCCCAAGATCTGCAGTCCCTAGCCTCCCATGGACTGAGCCCCAAAATCTCCAAGGAAGTCATGAGCAAATAAATCTTCCTTCTTCTAAGTTACATGGTCAGGTCTTTGGATTAAAGCCGTGAGAATGCTAAGACAGATGTGGATCTGTGCTATAGGAGATAGAGCAGGACTCAGTCCTCCTCTACCACCTATTCAGGAATGTCTTCAAACAAAAAAAGGCTCTAGGCGCATATGTTTTGCATGAAGACAAGCATTAGTCATTGGAGGAAATAGCAGAATGAGGCCTGTCTTGGTCATTCAACCTCTTAGCTCAGCTTCTGTTTTTAACCTAAAGCCTACAGTGGTGTTGTTGTCCTAGACTGATGGGGCTTGGGGTTAAAATTGTTGTTACAGTAATAGCTCTGCAAATACTGAGAACACAGACTAGTCCTATGTTGAGTCATTACAATTGAAAGGAAGTTTGGGTTTGGATACAAGAGGGCCTTGAAAACAAATGGAATAATTTAGATATAATGTAAGGGTAAAAAACAAGCATGCCACTAGAGACTATTAAGAGAATGATATAATATTGGCACTGGGTTAGGGACAACTTCTGAGTCGGGGTGCATGGCAGGTTGTATTGATGTCTTTGCTCACAGATTATGCAGCACAAAGGAGACCATGACTTTGAAGCCAGGCATTAAAGAGATTGAATTTTGGTTCTACTACTTATTAGCTGAGCCATTTGGAAAATTTCTTTGCAAGCCATTTTCTAAATTACTACTCTGGCCCACACTTTCCCCAGTACAATGAAGATCATATCTATTCATAGAGTTTTGAAGATCATTTTAGATAGCAATACAATGATATAGATAAGTGGTAGGGATGTTATTATGTTAAAGTGAGTTTTATTTTAATATTAATGATACTGGATAAAAAGAAACATCTCTCTAGTCTCATGGTGTTAACAAAATGAATTAGTCTTTTTTAATGAATTGGAAATGAAGCAATGATAGAAGCCAAGGAGGTCTCCATCTCAGGGGAGACTAGGGATGGGGAAGAGAGGGAGCTCTTGCATCGTCATGGCTAGAGCAGTGGGCTCAGCCCTCGAAGCCTCTGGAACTTGAGCGAGAACCCAGAATTCCCCAGTCATGGTGTGGTACTTCCTTTAGGACCATCTTTTTTATGATTTTTGTTGTTGTTGTTGTTTCCTCCTTTCCTCCTTTACTTCCAGGCTGGTCTATTACTGAGCTATATATCCAGCCCTTTTTCAGTTCTTTTAATATTTTGAAACAGGGTCTCACTAAGTTGCTGAGGCTGGCCTTGAACCTGTGATCCTCCTGTCTCAGCCTCCTAAGTTCTGGGATTATAAGTGTACTCTAATGGCTCCCAGTTGCCTTAGAATCAAGTTCAGCTTTCTTAGCACAGAATGCAGGACCTTAATGATCTAGCCCTCTCGACTTTTCAGTTTTAACCTTACCACATGGTTTGTGATTCCCTGAAAACTACAGGTTTCCTTCTTATCTCTTAATGTTTCTCTGCCTGCCATGTTACTGTCTAATTAACGAGTTTCTAGTCGTGCTTCTAGACACAATTTAAACTTTAAAAAAAACTTTTTATTCTGGATATTGTAGGACCATCTTTAGAGGTATAATTAGGTTAAAAAAACAAACAAACAAACAAATGAGATTTATCATTAGAGGTCCAGAGAGAGTTGAGGGCATGGGAAAGAGCCATGAAGCAAATTGGATAAAGAAATTTATTATGTGATTTGGAGTTTCTATCTCTTTAAAGTCCACATTATAACTTTGGGGAACTTTGTCGTTCAATTTTAGGGTCACAGCTAAGACGGGCAGGGGAACACCCATGACAGTGAGGAGAGGAGAGGAGAGGAGAGGAGAGGAGAGGAGAGGAGAGGAGAGGAGAGGAGAGGACTGGGCTTTGTGAGTACACAGGCTCAGACTCAGTTTCCAACTTTTGCTGTGAGCACATATGACTTTGGGCAAGTTATTCGGCCCCGAAGAAGCCATAACTGGTACCTTGCTTTTTGTTTAAAAGTCTTTCTTATTCCTCGCTCAGGCAAACAGAACAAACCCTTCTCACCTGAAGTTAAACTGAATTTCACAGAATTATCCTGTCTGATTCTGGGACCTAAGAAAAACTTAAATACTTCCCCGAAGTTTGGACTGTAACAAAATCAATCTTATTTTTGAAATTTGCTATGCTGATGTTGGAAGTGAGGTCATGCTCTTTAGGAATATGGTAAAACACTTTTTTCTACTATTGATATATTAACATAAACTTAGTAAGCTTGATATTTTTCATTATTTTAGCAACTTTATTGAGATATAATTGACAGATTAAAGTATACAACTTGATAACAATGTTTACACACCTATACACCTGTGAAATCATATCCACAATTAATAGGGTGAACATAGAGGAGTGTGGTGGTGCACACTTGTAATCCTAGTACTTGGGAGGGTGAGACAGGAGGAATGCAGGTTCATAGCCAGCTTCAGCAACGTTGTGAGGCCCTCTGCAACTCAGTGAGACCCTGTTTCAAAATAAAAAATAAAATAGGGCCAGGGATGTAGCTCAGAGGTAGAATGCCTCTGGGTTCAATCCGCAGTACCACACACACACACACACACACACACACACACACACACGGGTAAATCTCTCCATCGCCTGGTGAAGTTTCCTCCTGTCTCTCTCCTATCACTCCTGTGCCACCGCTCCCATCCCTCCCACCGATCTGTTTCTAGGGATTGGGGTGCATTTTCTAGAAAATACATGAATGAAATCATATAGTATGTATACTCTTTTTTGTGTTTTCAGTCAGCACAATTATTAAGAGATTTATCCATTCCATTCCATGGATCAATAGATTATTGGGTTTTTTTGGGGGGAAGTTACTGGGGATTGAACCCAGGGCTGTTCTACCCCCAAGTTCCACCCCAGCCCCTTTTAAAATTTTTTATTTTGAAACAGGAGGTCACTAAGTTGCTGAGAGTCTCACTAAGTCGCTGAAGCTGGCCTCAAACCTGCAATTCTCTGTGATCCCCTATCTTAGGCTCCCAAGTACTAGGGTTACAGGCATGTGCCTGGTTTAGCTATTCTTTTAAGTTGTTAACTAGTATCTCATTGTATGGGTATACTAGATTCAATTATCTTTTTGTCTGTTTATAGACATTTGGATTGTTTCCAGTTTTTAAGCTAATTTAAACAAACGTGCTGCAAACACTAATGTACAAGTCTGTGTGGATGCCTGTTTTCATTTTTCTTGGGTAAATGGAGCACAGTGAATTGGAGAGGAACGGAAGAATTGTATGACAGGTGTATGCAACTGTTCAGGAGAACAGCAAAATATTTCACAGCGTACATCACAATAGTTTTCTTTTGCTGTTGTAGCAAATTACAAGTTGTGTGTCCCATCCGCGAGAGCCTAGAACCAGAAGTGTGTTGGATTAGGGATTTTTTTTTTTATATTTGTGGATATGCAATGAGACATCTTGTGGATAAGACTCAAGTCTAAACTTGCAATTCATCTATGTTTCCTATCTACTTTGTATATATAGGTGAAGATCATCTTATACACTATTTTAGTTGTGCCTGCATTTTGTTTTGACTGTGACCTATCACGTGGTCAGGTGTGAATTTCCCACTTGTGGCATCAGGTTGGTATTTGAAAAGTTCCCACTCTTGGAATATTTCAGATTTGGGATTTTTGAAGTAAGGCTGCTTAGCTTATATCACAAATTTAGCAGCTGAAATGAACACAAATTTATTATCTTGCAGTTCTGTAGGTCAGAAGTCTAAAAAAAAGTCATAGGAAGCTAAAAATCCAAGTGTCAACAGGGTTGCTTTCTTTCCTGCAGGGCCTGGGGGCGGGGGGGCTGTTGACTTCACCAGCTCCCTCGCGTTGTCTGCTTTTCTTAGCTCCTGGCACTCTTATTCCATCTATGTCTGATGACCCTTTGCTTGAATCAATTATTACTGGCTGTGAAGGTGGGAAAGTTAGTTTCTCTTACTAATGCGCATTACTAACACAAGGATAGTAATTTCAACCCAGACCAGCCTTTTATACCATTGTTTGCTAAAGGCAGGGTAAGAAAACAGTTGCAGTGCTTTGCTAATTAATTCATATTGTACAAATATGAAGTGACTATTATTTTCTATTTCAAATGTCTTATTTTATAGATGAGGAATTGGAAGCTCCAATGAGGTAAGTGATATATCCAAATTGTCAGGGACATTGCCTGAATGGAGCACCGCCTTCTGTTTTCCTAACCCCTGAATCAAGCTCTAGTTTTTAACCCTCAAGCCTGGGATAACCGCTCCTGATTGGATGCCTGAAATGAAGGGTGTGGCCTCAGTTTTGACCCCACTTGGGGAGCTGGGAAGGAGCCCCTGTATAGGAGTTCAGGGAGAGTCCCTGAGGAATGGCTGCTCATCATTGGGCACAAGTGACTCATGAGAGGTTTACGTCATCCTAAGGCTTGAATGATGAGCCACACTATTTATGCAATGGTGTTTTTTGCCTAAAAGACAAACAACAACTCTCCTGACTTCCTAAAATAAACTTTAAAATCCATTAAGTAGGAAAGGTATCCAATATATATTTTTCCTTCGTTGTTGTTCACTTAGAGTTTTTATAGTTCATATAAAGTACTCTCTTGTGACCTGATCCAGCAAGAAAACCAACTTACATCTTTCTAAAGAGTTTTCTGAATCCCCAGTGCTTGGTCTACATGTAAACCTTAAGTGTTGCTGCTTTGGTCTTTAATATCTGCCAGTGGTACCTGAGACAGAGCCAGTTTACTTCAAACCCTTTTCACGAGGATACTGAGGAAAACTTACTATAGGCTGGCATCATGGTGTGTCCAAACTGCAGAAATCCTATGAGTCTGTATTTAGAATTCAAGAAATTTGGGCATGAAGGTACAAAGCCAGGTGTCTTATACCAGTTTGTTCTGTCTGCACTAGCAATACCAAAGTTACAATCAGGAATATTGCTTCAATAAAACTCATTAATCAGCCAGGCATGGTGGCACATACCTATAATCCCACTACTTGGGAGGCTGAGACAGGAGGATCGCAGGCTTGAGACCAGCCTCAGAAATTTAGCAAGGCTCTTAGCAACTTAAGGAGACCCTGTTTCAAAATAAAGAAATAACATAGGCCTGGGGTATAGCTCAGAGATTGAAACACCTGGGTGAAATCCCCAGTACACAAAAGAAAACCCCACAAACAATAACAAAAAAACTTCATCAATTCAAAAGACCATCAATTTGGGATTTTAAAATGGGATATATTATGCTGAAGTTCACTTTTTTACTATTGAAAAGAGTTTGCTATGTATTTTAATAATCTAAGGAATGCATATTAATTAATTTAGAAAGAAGTACAGGGGGATGATTTGATTAGAAGCCTGAGATCAGGAAAAAAATCTGCAAAAATAGTGAAATAAGGCAAGAATCTATTATTTCCTCCTATGTGCAGTTCTTTAGACATATTGGAACCCTACTTCTCACTCATGGGCCCATCCAATATTCTCCAAAGAGCGAGTGCCAACATTAGGGCAAATGGCTTATTACACTTTTAACATGTAAAGAGTTGCCTCTTCTTGGAAATTAACATTTTGGAGGTTAACTAAATCTCTGAGTTTTGAGGTGAGCCTCAGAGATCAGTCTCCACTATGTACCAGGAAGGGGGTCTTGTGCTAGGAGCTAACCTTTATGCAGCTCTTCCTCTTTTCAACCATCCACTAAACACACCCACAGTGTATCAGAAAGAGTGTTACGTATTGACAGTAAAGCAGTAAAGAAACAAATCCTAGTCCTGGACTCACAGTCTCCATCTTACCACGATTCTTAGTGTGAAATCAACTTCCGTGGTAGACAGAGAGAAAGGCCACGGAAGCTCACAGCTACTGCTGGGGCATCTCACCCAGTTGCCCCTATTAGCTTAGGTGCTTATGAGTTTAGAAAGACTGAACATACACACACACACACACACACACACACACACACACTCACACACTCATAAACAGTGTTAGTAATAGTGTTAGTAATAGTGTTAGTAATAGTGTTATCCTAGAAATAGTGATAAATAAGAGTGGAAAGTGCCTAGTTGCTCTTGGATTTCCTAAGAGAGGCACATAAAAGAGAGGTTACCATAGAGATGAGAGCTAAAGGGCAGGACAAGGAGTGGGTCTTGTGAAGAATGGCCCTAAAGGCACCCCAGTCAAAGGACATGTAAGAAAATGTGAGGAGAAGCAGGTGATCTGTCTGTGGTCTCTAGGGGGCTCCAGCAGTTTGAGGGCCTTGGGTCCTTTGGGAAAGGGTGAAATGAATTAGGAGTGGATGGTAAAGACCAGATCATAAAGGGCCTTTGAAATCTCACAAAAAGCCACTTGCTTTTATTCCCAAGAGAAATTGATTTTAGGGTAGTAAGATAAAACAAAACAAAACAACAAGAGCAAAAGCAGAACCAATTTCAATTTGTAGTTTGATTGCTCTCTCTGGCAGGTTTGTTGTGCAGTGATTAGAGGGAGGAGCCAGTGAGGCCCCTATTGCAGGAATGTGGATGGGACATGAGCTGCTCTGCAGTAGGAGAATTGGTGAAAGGCAGAAGCAGAATGGTTTGAGTCATATATGGGAGGCTGAGTGGCTTGCGCTTGGATATTGACAGATCTGGGGGCGAGGAAGAGGAACACTAGGCGAACTGGGGCAGGAGGTGGGGATATGTTCAAGTGTGTGGTATATTTCAGTATGTGTGTGGTATATTTCAGTATACATGTTCTGGTGTACTGGTCAGACTAAATATTCCCAAGATAAAGTTCCTCATTCACTAGATAGATAGACCCCAATATTGTCATCTACTACTCAGCATACTTCCCAGTTTTCAAAAAAAATCCAAGCCAGGTGGGGTGGTACATGCCTACAATCCCAGTACTTGGGAGGCTGAGACCAAAGGACCACAGGTGCTAGTCAGACACCTATGCAAAGAAAGAGGGAGGAAGGATTAGGTAAGGAAACCCCCCAGACCTCAGCCTGGTTCTGAGGAGAAACTTTGGCCACGCCACTGTGAGGGGCTGGCCCAGTGCTAGTATCTCCATATGATCACTTATTGGGTGGGAGTAACAGGGGAAGTCTGTCCTGTTCATGTGCAAACGTGAAAGTGTGTCTCAAAGAGTGGCAGCTGGAGGTTGTCAGTTACCTGTTTTCCCCACAGAAGATTCTCTTGAAATTAGATTTGAGTGGAGCAATCCCACAGCTGCCACACAGGAGAATATAAAATATAATGAGTATTCAAAAATGGCTGGGGTCAAATTATAGCTATATTGGTCACATTATCATCATGATCAGAGCCAAGGATAATAATAGGAGAGAGTGCACTGGGAATCCTACAAATGGGCCTCAAATTGTCAATGGGGACACAACTCAAACAATCAAACAAAAAAAATGCCCTTCATATTTGTCATAGATAGTAATAATGATCTCTCTAAGCAGCCTCTTCTACTCTCTACCCTGCCACGGCCTTGCCTCCTACGGAGTCTGCGTGAACACGCGCGACGTGGCAAAAGCTTCAAGGAAGTATGCCCGTAGAAAAGGTGGCCTGGCAAAATCCTCTGTTTTCTTGGCTGTTCTCTTTTTGCTGTAAACTTCTTGTATTCTCTTAATCTTTAACAGGTATGGCTCAGTGAGCGCAGTGTTTGTTCAAAATCA